>BQNB010006230.1:0-40568 GCA_026074375.1 Tanacetum coccineum | reverse complement strand
TATATTACATATACCCGTATAAGAATGCTATATGTTTGCTGAACTTTAAGCATAAGCTCTCTCGTTTTGATGTAGCTTTTCGTGTCTAATGGTTTCTGTCTGTGTTCATGTATTTTGTGTTCTCGACAGGTTCATCTCCCATTTTACTTGTTTTACTGAACCAGTGAACCCTAATGTCTTTACAGGTGAAATTAAAGACATAGTTGTCTATAAACCGATCATGTTGTTCACTGGATTCGGTTCATCAAGTATATGGGGGAAGTTGTAGCAGAAGGTTTATTTATTTACAATCTATTTATTTATCTTCCTATCTGTTGCTCAAACTCTTGGTCATTTTGGTAGTTTTTTTTTAAGTACCGAAAGCAAATTCAGTGAAAAGATTCAGTTCTAGTAGCTCAAGTCTTCAATTGCGTCACAATTGGACCAATACCAATGGGTTAATGTGCTAGACCACTCACATAGTCATAAGGTCAAGTATGTGGTCTTCGTGTCACTGAGATCCACACTAGTAGAATATTTGACAGTTCCCATTAAAATCACTAGTCAAAACTTTTCAGCTCATTAATACATAAATAAACACCACATTCCGTCAATTCTGGACCACCTAGAGTGAAGACAGACTGGTAGTGGCTATTATTTAAAAGCCCCCTCTTGTATTGTGAAATTTCGTCTGCAGCATGAATTTTCACGTGCCTAGCCAGTGGCTCAGTCGAATACCTGCCCCACTAGTGAACGTATGAGGAAATAAAAATCGATTTGGATGTCTCAACAACTGCATACTAATATAATGCATTATGTTTGGATTTCCAGATAGGTAGAATTTGATGTCCTTATTTGTTGGAGACCAATCATAATCTAAAATATGGTTGCAGATGAACGTAAAGGTATCTGTAATGATTGGTTTACTAAAGGTTGATTGTAAAACATGTCTATGATCGTAATATTCATTTTAAACAGTCAAGAAATGAGCCCGAGCGTTGTAAATGATTCTAAATAGAGTAAAGACAAAGCTACATCATTCGTCCCTAGGGTTATACCCAAAATACGCCGTTAGTCTCAAATATGAAATAAGTCTGTCATCCATCTCGATAGTTCGTTGTTTCTTATCGTAGGGGTCCTTTTGACTTTTTCTAGTTAGTGGTCAACCGAACACCCCTCACGTGCAATTCACGTGAGGGCAATTTAGTACTTAGCCAACTTTGTATAACGTTACTTTGCATTTAATGTGGCAATGTGATGTACTCCCTCAGTCACATCACTTTTCCCGCCCATATACCAACTCACGCCTTATACATCTCAAATCTTTCCCCAAAAGTTTCATTTAACAAACTCTAATTGCATGTTCAAGTTTTCATCTTAAAAAAAAGTCTTGATACTTAGAAATGGGTCTTGATTATGTTATGTTAGAGAAAACCCCAATATGAGTGATGAGGCTGCTTTTTACGATACGCAAAGAGAAAATATGGAAGTTCATCTTCTTGGTGTTAGCTACAGTAAACCCTTATGGTTAAGTTATGTTGATAATAATGTTATCTTATTTTTGTCAGCTTCTAGTCCGAATATGTTTTGCATGCGTCTTCATCATAATGGTGTTTTCAAGAAATCGTCAGGGTGAATCTATGATGGGGTAAAGTTAGTATAGTCGATTTGGTAGACACCGATGAGGTCTTAGTTGAAGAGATGGATTCTCTTATGTTCCAATGGGTTATGCTTGTGACACCAAATGGTACTACTTTCTTAAGCCTGGTTGTAACTTAGATAATGGTCTTTACAATATTAAAGAGTCCATGAATCTTGATTGTTTGGAAAACTTGTTTTGGAACATAAAATAATTGACAAAATAGGTTGAACATTCAAAGACAAGATTGGAAGTGTCTGAAATGTCTCCAGGTTGAGTTAGGAGAGTGTTTAATGAGTTGGATGATGACCTTAAGAAAGCTGCTGTTGCTAGTACTCCATCATGTTGTAGACGATTGGTTTTAGGTTTAACAGTAATGAGCCTTTGGTAGACCCTTGTAGTCAAGTAACACAAACTTCCAAGTTAGCCATAAATGATGTTGATTCTAGCCAGTTGCCTGAAATTGATCCTACTTTTTAACTCTAGAAATGTCATTTTCTACCCCCACTTAACTTAATAAACAAAAACAAAACTGTAGATGAGGGTGAAAATGTTCAAGAGTTAGAAATTAACATTGAAAGTGATAGGGATGAATATGATAGTGAAGATGGAATGAATGATAGTGATGATAAAAGTGACCTTGCTAATGTATTTGTTGATGAAGAAAACATTATTGATGAACCTGATGTTGATGTTAGTTTGTTTGAAGTAAGGCTGCAGACCTATCTATTTATTGCATCTCTAACATGATATTTGATTACTTAATCAGGGAAAATGACTTAGATGTCATAGATAACAATGAGTTTGAAAGTGATACTGGTTCTGAAATAACGTTGGTTATGTTAGGAAGAAAAAGCTTAAGGAATACAAGAAAAAGTTGATGGCTAAGAAAGTTGGTCTTATAAACAAGTCTTTTTTCGTGGTCAAACATTTCCATCAACACAAGACATTAAAGACAAGGTGAGAGAGCATTCAATAGAGACCAGGAGGAAATTGACCATAGTAAAAAATGACAAAGTCAAAGTTAGAGCTACTTATTTGGGTGTTGTTTCAGTTTTTGGCCCAAGTCTACCTGTTGGGCTGGGTTGCAGCCCCAAAATGGTTAAAAGGTCATAAACAAGAGGGTGAAAGAAAAGAATGTATATCATCACATGATGATGATTCTTCCCCAAAAATCTGCCCTTGGGAGTTGTAAGTCAAAACACATGTTAATACCTCGAACTTGACAAAATGAATCATTTAATACCCTGAACTTTTAAAGATGCGGAATAATACCCCGAACTTGACAAATTGAAATTATTACTACCCTATACTAAATTAACTCAAATTATTTCTTTATTATGCTAAAAAGTCAATTTTCTAAGGCTAAATGTAATATAAATGATATGTAGTTTAATTTAAGATAAATTAATCATATCTTATATGAAAACTTCTTATATGAAAATTTAGTTGATTTTATTTTTCTTTCAATTAAAATAATATTATATTTAGTTATTGAGAATAAATATATATTTAAAATAATACTTTAAAGAAAATGAATTTATCACACTACTTTTCGTATATAGATATCCGTATTTTACACTTAATAAATGTTTGTTTTAAATAATTATGAGGCCATAACAATTTAACTAATTATTTTTATATATGCATATGTTAAATTGAAAATTACAAAAACTCATTTATAATCTACTTAACTTGATATAAAAACTTTTTGAAACAAACTATTAATAATATAATATGAAAATATATTAAGAGTAGTGTGCTAAAAATGTTTTAAAAATGAGGTGGTAGGCCCGCGCTCCGCTACGGGATGATTAGTGGGCATCGTTTTGAGTTGGCTGAAGTGGGTCCGGTGGTGATTGTCGTTTTCGTTGCGATATTTCAGTATTATTATAGCGAACGGACCGATAACCCTAAGGGCTATTTTTGTAAAAACTAACGGTCGTTACTTAACAGCCGTTAGTGGAGGATGGGGTATTTTGTAAATTTTAAAAAATGAGGGTAGTTTTCTTAATTTGACACATAGTGCGATGGGTATATTTTTGTTACTTACAAAAAAAATTAAGTTAACGTTCGTTAAGTAACGACCGATCCTAAGGACTATTTTCATAAATTCTAAAAAAATAAAATAAACTAACGGTCGTTACTTAACAGTCGTTAGTGGGGGGAGGGGGTTTGTAAAATTAAAAAAATGAGGGTAGTTTTCGTAATTTGACCCATAGTGCGAGGAGGTATTTCGTAAATACCCGAGGGGTTATTTCGTAAATACCGGCGGGTTGTGGGTAAGTTTCCGGGTCGAGCGAACGGGTTGCGGGTCGGGTAAATGGGTCGGGGTATGTGATGGCAGTTTTCGGGTCGGACGGGTGAGTACCGGGTCTGGTCGACCCGACGGGTTTGGGCCGGGTATCCTGCCTTTTGTATAATGTATATAACGAGTCGGAATTTATCCCTCGCGTTGCGGCGGGGGCTAATTTGTTGGTGCGGCGTATTGGTGAAGCAACATTTTTATTTGAATCATCAAACATTGGTAAATGCGCATATACTCAATTCACGTTGAGATTCTCAGCAAACGTTAAGGATGAATAAATTTTATCATATTAAAAAAGTCGTAAACAGTTAAAAGTTGAAGATACGTTTTGTAATATTATTTTTTAGTTTTGGGCCACGCTATTTGTTTTGGGTTGTAGTTTTTTGGGCTGCATGTTTTAGTGTTGGCCTAAGCAGAGAAGACAAAATAACATTTTGATAATTAATGTGTTACAGAATTGATAAATAAAAAAGTCGTAAATAGTTAAAAGTTGAAGGTACGTTTTGTAAATGTTTTTTTTTACTTTTGGGCCAGGCTATTTGTTTTGGGCTGTAGTTTTTTGGGCCGAATGTTTTGTTGATGAGCTAAGCTGACGGGCTAAGCAGAAAAAGACGAAATATCGTTTTGATAATTAGTATGTTATAAATAAGGTTTATTATATAAAAAAGTCGTAAATAGTTAAAAGTTGAGAGACCGGTTTGTAAATTCTTTTTTTCTTCTATTTATATTAAACTCCAATATTTTTTATAAAATCGTGCGTACGCCAGAAGCATTGCAATATTGGGCTCGTTTTGTTCGCAATTCAAAGATCTTTCCGATGGTATTTTTTTTATCTGAATGAATCGGTAGATATGCGTTATATATTTGATAAATAAAGTTTATTCTATAAAAAAGTCGTAAATAGTTAAAAGTTGAGAGAACGTTTTGTAAGTTTTCTTTTTTATTTTATTGTGGGTCGTCGAAGGTTTCTTTTTTACATTGGGTCGGTAGTGAGTTTATGATTTTGGCCCATCGTCATATGCAGAAAAGGACAAAATAACGTTTTGATGTTTAGTATATTGTATAATAGATGCTACATATATATTTTTTATATAAAAAATAAAAAAATATATTTACCTAGCCAATTAAAGTACTATATTAATTCTTAGAAAATGGAAAATTATTAAATTTTAGGAAAATTTATATTTACCTAGCTAAAGTTTTACTATAAATTATTTGTTACAAAAGACTTTACTAGATTGATTTTTAGAAGGAAAAAACAATTAATTGTAGAGTTTATTATTATAAGGTAGTAAAAATTCTATTTTGACTAGTTCAGGGTATCATTCTGCATCTTCAAAACTCCAGGGTGATAGATGATCCAGTTTGCTAAGTTCGGAGGTACTAATATGTGTTTTAGCCGGAGTTGTTTGTAGCAAGATACAAACTGTGAAACATGCAGTGTGAGAACATTTATGGATGAATACAGGTGTCTGCAATTAAGAGAATTAAAAGCCTGTGACTACAAGTTTCTGTCAAAACACATTCTTGATCAAGTTCAAATGAATCCAGAGATACCTGTCAAGGCTGTTCAAGATTCATCTGGCCAAACAATTCAAAGTTCAAGTGTCCATGCAAAAGGCCTTAAGGACAAAGAACAGGGCAAAAAGTGTAATTAGGGGTGACCATAAGCTACAATACAAAATGTTGAGAGACTATGTAGCTGAGTTGCAGAAAACTAACCTTGGTGCCACTGTTATGATCAATGTTCAAACTACTACTAATCCAACACTCCCAACCAAAGTATTCAAGAGAATTTATGTATGTTTAGGTGCATTGAAGGCATAATTTAAAGTCTGTAAAAAGGAGTTGTCGAGGTTGGATAGTGCCTTTGTCACACCCCCCAAATAGGGTCCCTTCCGATTTGGCATTCGGGGGCGTGACGTCCATGGCTATTTCAAGTACAAAGCATAAAGAACGACCTCTAAGGGTACGTTTGAAAAATAAACACCGTTGCATAAATTTAAAATATTAATAAGTTTACATCAATCAAATTTAAAAGGTTCAAAAGACAACATGCGGAAGCTTAAATAAGTTCAACAACGGTATTTAAGATAACCATGGATAAAATCTGGAAAATTGGTTCGGCAATAGACTTCATATAGTTCAAGCAACAACATCCATTCTAAGCACCTGAGAAAAACATGCTTAAAACGTCAACATAAAGTTGGTGAATTCATAGGTTTAGTTCAAACGATGTTATAGTGGACCACAAGATATCAAAACGTATGCGACAGTTATAACAGATACAACTTCACATAAAAAGGTATTTACGTTGCACTAAGGTCATGACACTGAAGCTAATAATGAAAGATAGCATGTACATTGCTATAAGTATTTGCTTGCCCTTACAGGTGTCCGACCAAAGACCACCTAACCAGTTTCGACATGACATATATCCGTTTAATCGGGAGCCCCGTGGGTAGTGAGCGCTACTCACCCGGATAGGGATAATTAGTCCCAATAGATCTATTTATTCACTCGCGCTCCCTCGACCGGTCCTCCGGTCAAGAAATTGACAGTTCATGATAGTTCGGACAATTGAGGTCTAAATGCTACTTATGCAACACGTAAATAGGGAAATCTCACGTATAGTCCTTGTGTCCAGTTTTAAAAACAAGCAATGTTTCTCACCCCAAGTATAAAACATTTATTCAAAACGAGCAAAAAAATAGGGCTATGAACTCACCTTGATTTGGTGAATTGAGGTAGTGAATAGTCTAGAAATAATTCACTTTGTAACGAACGACAATATACAAAATCAACATAGGAAATGGACGTTTGATTTAATATCGGATCGAAGTGAATTTATGGAAAATGCATAGGTGTATACTAGTGTACTTTTGTTAATATATATCTAAAAATTAACGTTTGTGATCGTGTAGTAATAAAATGTTTCCGTAAGTAAATTGGTAGAAATAATATGTATTTTAATATTACATATGCGGAAAACTAGAAGGGGGTGGGGGGTTGAATAGTTTACCGCTTTTTAATTTAAGGTTTTAAGGTGTTTGTAAAAATTCTAGATTCGACTTTTTTTTAACGGCAAGATTCGACTTTATGTGAATTCAATATTTGCACAATATAAACAATATGATTATCTAAACAATTATAAAAGACAAGTAATGTAAGACAAGAGATACGAGTAAGAACAATCAAACCACAACGCGAGGATTTATAGTGGTTCGGTAACGAAGCACCTCTTCGCCCTACTCCACTCCCCTAGCACCAAACTCGAGAGTTTTCTTCACTATGTCAACAAACTCCCTTATGGCGGAGAAAATCGTACACAACGTTGCTTACACCAAATTTATGACACAAAGCTAAATGTCGAGTTCTAATCTTAGCTAGAACCAATCTATCACAACACGACTTCACTACTTGTTCACGACTTCACAATTTCACGACTTCTTCACAACGTCAAGACTTCACTTCTCCACACTACTTAGATCACAACTATCTAACACTACTTGGTAAGATCACCACGATCTAACTATACTTACAAAAATCGCCAAGATCTAGCTACTACACACAAATACAAGATATACAATTGATTTACAAGTTGTGGTATGGATGCAATAAGATTGTAAGAACACACAAAGGTGTAATACTTCTTCACTTGATGATGAAAGTATTCTTCTCTTGCACTTGAGGAATTGAGCTTGGATCACTTGGAAACAAAGCTTTATGATTAAATGATCAAAGGATTTTAGTGAGATGTGTGGGTTGTTTTAGAACAGAAAGAATGAGTGCAAAAGGTGAGAAAATAGTGGGGAAAAGTCTAGTATTTATAGGATAAACTGAAGGAGCGTCAGTCTATGGGCGGTCCCCTTAAATAGGTGGGCGGTCCCCTTAAAATTAAGGGGGCCGCCCGTGTATTTAAGGGGGGCTCCCCAGTTTACCTTTTGTGTAGGGGGATTTTCTGAAACTTTTCTAGCCGTTTTAGGTCTGAAAATTTAAATTTCAAAATGTTTATTTTGAATAAAACATTTCTTTTAATTGTAGAAAATGTTTTGTAATGTTTATAAAAATGTTTACAACATTTTATAAAAGTGTGAGGTTGAATAAAAATTTCCTTTGATCATAAAATGCATTAAGCATTTATTTATTCATACCTTGAAGTGATATAAATTTCGAAATGCAAATTTACTACTAATTACCTGTTTATGTTTAATTTTACATTGAACGTTTTTATATTTTGTGATTATCAAAACGTAAAGATGTGAAAAATATTAGTAATGTTTTTAGGCATTATATTTTATCAACAATCTTCCCCTTTTTGATGATTACAAAATTTAAACTCATTAAATGTAAAATTATTTTTAAACAAGTATTTAGTGAGTTTCATGTCATTTCTCCCCCTTTTTGTAGAATCAAAAAGACATCGTCGAGAATTGCTAGTTAAATCGACAATAAAAGGCTTCCCTTTGATGTGTGCTCCCTACTCGATCGAGGCACCAAAAATCGAGCTGTTTCTTGGCTACAAAAACGAGTTAGAACAATACAAGTATTTTTAACATGTAACAAGAAGGAAAAATATGGCATAATAGTAATGCAACCAACAATAATCATCCATTAAAATTAAAATAGTATGTGAACCACACTCATGCATACATAAGGAAAATAAATATCATGCTAACATACATGAATTTTTTTTAAACTACAAAGAGTCCTATAACTAGTGAATCTCTATAGGACTTGCTTGCAAAATGATGGGTGGACAATTATTTGAGAAACCAAAACATAGAGTGTGTTTAGTTTGGTGAAGATGGTGGAGGTGGTGGGATGATGGTTGTTGGTGGTTGTGAGAGCATGTGTTCAATATATGAAAACATATATTGGAGTTCATCTCTCAATCTAAATATGAGAGTACGATTGTGAATGCAACACAAGCATGAATCTCCATGTGCCTCAAGAAGGTTCCAAGGAATGGGATGACCAACAATAGGTGGTGAAGGTGATGGAGTATTAAATTGGACATCAAGTGGGGTAATTGGTGAAAGGGTGAGAGTGATGTCCATTGATGCATTTTCTTGAGTTGGAGGTGGTGGAGAAACTCTTGGAGGAGGAGATGTTGGTGGGTTTAAGTAACCATTGGGTGAAAGTGATGTTGATGAGGTTGGTGATTTGGGTATGTAGTCAATTGAGGATGAAGAAGTATCTTTGGTTGATGGTGTTTTGGAAGGTGCATTAGGAGCACTAGGTGATGAGAGTTGAAGTTTGGGTGATGGCGTTTTTGTATCATCTTGGGTTAAATTCACAAATAATTGTTTTGGTGGTATGATGTTGATCTTTGATCTCTTGGAGGCTTTGGAAATGGAAGCTCTAGTAGATGTTATGGATGTTCATAGTGGTTAGTGTATGATTTGGTGGATGATGTGTTGGTGATGATCATTTGGAAGGGATTTATGAGAAGAGAATGGATTGAAAAACGAATGAATTTGAACTAGTTTAGGTTGTTCCAAATTGTGTTCGAGCATTCTGGGCAAAGATAGCCGAGACTAGGTAAAAGAGGGTCAAAAAGCAGGAAAAATATTGTTTTACCCGTGATTTACTAGGGCGGTCCCCTTAATTAGGGGGCGGTCCCCTTAAAGATAAGGGGGCCGCCCGTTATGAATTAAGGGGGCCGCCCTCTGTTGGCTTCCATTTTTCACAGAAAAACAATTTTTCTCAGAATTTTTTGTGAGAGTATTTCTGTTTTGGTGGTTTATTTGCAGCAAGCCCTATTGAGTTGTATGAGCACATTTAATCATATAGCATGTAATAAACATATTAAGTCATGAAACCAAAGTAGCATAACTAAAACAACTAAAGGTTTAAACCATCATAGCAAACAAGTACCTAAAGATAACCAACACATAAGTCTTTCCGAATACATCGGATAATCACCACACAAGTTGTTAAGAACATACACATAATCAAGTTAAAAATTGTCTTAAACTACATTTAGACATCTAGCTCACTTCACTCATATGTCTTCACTTCTTCTTCTTGCTAAACACTCCTTTTAGTGCCTTTCCAAATGACTTGAACCCTCCGCGCATCTCCTTATGCATTTGTTGCGTTTGGTTGAGCAAGGTGGTTTGTCGTTCAAAGAGAGTTTCATCGGTTTGTTCGGAAGCGGAAGGCATATGGTAGTTTTGGTAGTTGAGTGGATTGAGGGAGTTAAGATAAGTGGTAGGAGATGGAGTACTTGCTCGAGAAGTTTCGACATCGTCATCATCATCATCATGTTGATGAGATGACGTGCCTTGATGATGAGAAGATGAAGAAGATACGGAATGACGTGCCTTGCCACGATCACTTCGAGGTCGTCGAGTTTGTTTTAGGGCAAGAGGACGCATGACTCGATCAACAATGTCATAAATGCCATTGTCAAGATGAGGATACGTTTCCATGACGTGTCGATAAAGACGAGTAAGAAACATGCCATATGGAAGATTTGCGGTTGGAGTAGCTCTAGCACATTGGATTCTTTTGACGAAGAAATAAGCAAGATTGTATTGTTCCTCGGCAACAACACAATACAACATGTGAGCAAGACAAGCGGGAAGATGGTCCCGATGTCCTCCTAGTCCGAACACATTCTCTCGAATGAGTTCTTCCCATTGCTTCATGTCGGGGCTTAATTCTTTGGTGAGAATTTGATTTGGATTGAGAGAGACCGTTTGACTTTTAATGGTACGGTCTACCATGACACGTTCCAATTCAAGAAGTCGACGAATGTCGTCAGGAGTCATCTGATCTTTGATAATTTTGACATCTTCAGCTATCCACTTTTATCTACAACATATCTTCTCAGCAACACAGCAACATCCAACTAAGTTGGCTTTGTAGTTTTTGGCAAACTACCAGCCATTAACGGATTTGATATTCCTTTACCAGTAGCCGTTTACTCTGGGATAGCCAATTCTTCATTGTAAACAACAAGGTGAATTGATAACCTTATTGTCACACCCCCAATTTCACTGCAGCAGAAGACTGGATTTGGGATTGTGACTTCATGGCGTGAAGAGGACTTGATACGAGAGATAGACCTCTACATGCCAATATACCAATGCAGACTCCTTATATCCCGTAAGATAGAACACCTGAGAAAAACATTGCTAAAAGTGTCAACATAAAGTTGGTGAGTTCATAGGTTTTGTTATTTGATAATAGTGATGAACCACAAGATTTATAACCATAGCATGAAATATAGTAATCCTATATATCACAATGAAAAGTATTTACTATTGTCTAAGCTCATGACACCGAAGCGTTAACATGTGGTATCATAGATAAGCCCATGCAGATGTTCAACCCACGACATCCGTAAC
Source organism: Tanacetum coccineum (assembly GCA_026074375.1). Taxonomy (NCBI): domain Eukaryota; kingdom Viridiplantae; phylum Streptophyta; class Magnoliopsida; order Asterales; family Asteraceae; genus Tanacetum; species Tanacetum coccineum. The sequence continues at coordinate 29,284 of BQNB010006230.1, read as the reverse complement.
TGACTCAAATGAAACTGTGTTTGCTTGACTAATGTCAGTCCAAGACAAACAGGGACGTCAATCCCGATAGATCTATCCATAACATTCGCGCTTACAAGTAATTAACGGTTCATGATAAATTGGGCAGCATAGCAAGTTGGGTCGAATAGGGACTTAGACCCAATAGTAAATCAGTAAATGTACTTGTGTTCAACTGTTAAAAATAAGCAATGTTCTCACCCCAAAGATGATTTAAAACAGTGAAGTAGGGGCTATGAAAACTCACCTTGTTGATTAATCGTCTGGAATTGATAATGGATTAATGCACGTCAAATAGTGACGCAGTCAAACACCTAAGCAATTATGACAAATCTGAGTTTACATTCTAAAAATTTAATGTATGAAATGACTTATGCAAATGGGTCAGCAAAGGGCACTGTCGTTTATGAGATAACGTTTTATGTTTTTAAAATGTTGATCAAACCGTTGGCTCTAGGGATGATACACAACTTTACATCCATGAGTATATATACATAATTTGATAACATTATGCGTCGCAACTTATAATTACAAGTTCATGCGATTTATATCTTAGGAAGATATAAGCATTATTTGCAAGTGTCTAAGTTTATATATTTTCCTATCACGCCTATTTATTTATATCGTAGTCGTCAATTAATTTGTAGAATCATCAGTTTTATATATATATATATCACGGTTCGTTCGACTTGTTTAAGTTATTTATAAAAATTTATTTATTTACATCTAATACCCTTAAGTTTCAAAATGGCAGATCTTAGTCCCTCTATTAAGTAATTTACACAATTAACCTTTAACTTTCGTGTGATTGTTTTTAATCTCTTGACTTTCCAAAATAGGGTTATACTTTTATAACTTTCATGTTTAAAACCCGAATAAGCTTTAAAAATATTTTTAGCGTTAACGAATTTATATTACCCGCATTAAATTCGTTCACACGTTTGTAAATTAATTTTGTCGTTATTATCTCGAATTCGTCGAAAATCGTTGTTTATAGTTTTCTAACTTTTGAATAAATACCGTTTCGTTAGCGATCTTTACTCATTTCATTTGAGCCTCGACATGGGACGACCCAAAGGCTTGAAAACAAACATGCATGTTTCCATACTTCTTTTTGTCTAAAATTTACAAGTTAAATTATATGCAAGTTTTTAAATCATCACATGTAATATTTTATACAATAAAAACCCACAGCTACTATCCTTTTCCTTTTTTTGATTTGTGTCTATGCTTAACAGTGGGTTGTACCCACTTGTTTTGTGTTTTCTTCTTCACAACCTAACCCATTATATGTATATATATATATAATACATGTTCCACTTCTTTTCTTTTTCTTTTTGCTGCTCAACAGACGCAACAACAGTGAGTTGTTATACTCATTGTTTTCAGTTTCTCTCCTTCCCAACTTGCTCAAAATATTCATATCTGGTTCTCCCATTAAAACCCACAATGTGCCCGACTCAATTACTTGGGTTACGAGGCCTTTAAATGTTGCGTAATAAGGACGTTTGGTGCGCTGAGCAGACCCAACAGCGGCTGCTGTGGTTACTTCTCTTTGCAACGCAACACCCACGACAAGGCTTTACCCTTTTATGGCTTAGTGGTACGTCTCATGTGTTACTGGTGTCAAAGGTTTGTGGGCACGAACCAACGAGCATGAGTTGTTCGTTTTTAACAGCGTCCGTGACGCACTCATAGCGAAAAAAAAAGAAAAAAAAGGTCGGTGTGGTTCGTTTTGGGTTACTTGGTCACGCCCTTAGTATACGTCGAGGTCACAATATAAGGGTTTCAATCAACATTTCATGCGTAACCCTAGGGTTTATTACCCTCTAACGAGCCAACGTATTTGATCACGACATGCTTAAGGTTTTTACAAGACTTCTTGGTTCGTTACTTGTTTATACACGTGATGCGTTGTTTGAAAGTTTTATTATATGTTGTTATTTTATGCGTGATGTGACTCGGCCTTCGCATGCATGTGTACATGCTAACCACGCATGGCTATATGCCGTGCACTAGTATGCTATGCCAAGGCTTTTTGGCTAGCCTGCCAAGCCAGACGCGTTTTGGTCTTTGGTTCCGAGTAAGACTTACAAGTGTGAATGACATGGCACAATGAATGTTATGCTATAAGAATGACTTACAAGTGTCCAAACGTTTGCTAGACGATGGGAAGAGGTGACGGTGTCAAAAGGGCTCGAACCCTTCTTGTTTCTACTCTTTACATCCAACGCCTCCTAGCTCTTGAATCCAACAGAACTCGAACTCAGACCTTATTGTTTATGTCTTACTTTTAAAATTTAGTTATGTTAAGAGTGTGCATGCATGACCTTATTTATACTTGAAATATTCACTCGGTTTCTGAAGCTTTGCATGTGAATGACATTATTTACATATACTATTGATGTATGATACTATTTGTTATAATTGTTTCTTTTCTAATACTATTTAGGGAATATATGCTATTATTGAATTGAAATATGAAACAAGACGTAGCCTGTGAATGATCTCGAAAGGTGTAGGACATTGGTTGTAAGGAATGCAATGATGGTGTTAGTTTGCTTATTTTGAATTTCTTTCTACTGATTGACTTAGATAGCATTTTGTATAGCAGAATTTTGAGAAAATGAAACGTCAAGTTAAATTGTTTATTTAGTAATATCTAAATATTGGTCCATTCATAATTTTATTTATTGAAGTATGAATGGGTTCACAAAATAATATAGTCATGCGACTTTGTTTCGCAACGCGTGAAAATATGATTTTTATTGCTACGCACTTTCTAAAGTACCCCTTTTTGATTCGTAAACAAAATGACGATTTTTACGTGCTATTATAATTCTCAATAACGTAAAATATTGCATGTCGCTCAAATGATAACTTTTTATTGGAAAGTAACAGAAATTTTGGCAATTGCTTGTGACACGTGCTCTTGTGTAAAGTGATAAAGAGCTCTAAATTTTTCTGAGGTGTTACATCTTACTTTAGTGATGAAAACTTATCAATTTATGATTTAGCTTTAGACAATGAATATGATAAATTATGCAAAATGAGTTTAATGATAATCACTAAGAACAAAAGGTTAACCAAAGAAGGTGAAACACATTCTAAGAAAGTTAAGGGAAAAGAAGCTAAGAAGTCGGGTAATGACGTAAGTTCATGATTTTCCTGGTCCACTTTTCTATTCTTTATAATAGTAAAAATCCTTAAATTGAGCCAAATCCATCATGGCAGCATATATCACTTCTGATTTAAGTGTTTTTATTTCTATGTTGCTACACGAATGCTTTAATTTCTATCGGGTTTAAGTTTCTTTGATTATTGATTCCAGGTACCATCTCTAGCTAAAGTTTCCAAGAAGATGAAGATGAAATTCTCTAAAGCATGGATGTCATTTCTTGCATTGCCACTTCCTATTAACGTGTACAAGGAGGTAATGTTTTACTGATTTAGTTAATTAGATTGTGTATCATCCTTCTATACTCAACGTGTTGATGATAGATTAAAAAACTAAAATCACATGCATAAGCATAATGCTTTTGTTCACTGACATTCTTTCCTTTTATATGTTTTGGTTATTGTTACCCTTTATCAGACAGTAATCCCGTATCTGTCTAGCCCTATTATGTCGTGGCGAGTCCCATCAGAATTATGTACTTTTATGTTTGTATTTGTTTATTTTGTTGTGAGTGGTTCATGCGCGTGCAATGATTTTTGACGAGATCTTATGACATTGGAGGTGTCGTAAGTGTTATGTCTCTTAGCAGTCTGTTCATTTTGATGACGAAACATGGTTTAGAATATCCTAATCTCTATGTGAAGCTTTCTGCACTCCTTGAACTCTCTGTTTTCATTGCAAAACACAGAGCTAAGTTCTTCTAGGCTAGTATTTTTTTCATATATGGAGTGACTAAATTTTTTCCCTTTTTTCTTTTAATCACTTTAGATTGGAAACCAATATCTATATGACTATATCATTCTAACTAATGTCTATACTGTATTTGCAGCTTCTTAATTCATGCTTGAAGTCACCACTTCTTCCAGCATATTTGGCTGCCTCGTTTGCTAAGAAATTAAGTAGGCTAGCCCTTACAGTCCCTCCTTCTGGAGGCCTTGTCATTATCACTTTAGTTCATCAGGTAACAAGTCAAGATCTGATAAATCTTGTAAATCTTTCTAATATGCATATAAACAATGTAACATGATTTTGCAAGATGACGTTAGTTTTCTCATTGACCACACCTAATTTTGTTTTCCGCTTTCTTATGTCGCCCCCTGGATTTCTCAGTCCATTCGAGCTCACATGTAATTAAGGCATTTTTCAAAAACACTCTTCCTTGTCAGAAATATGTGTTAATATCCGCTACATTAAAATCTTGGATAATTTAGAAATCTAACAAAATCTTTTCCATCCAAGATTGTATCCTTTCTATTTAGGATTGAAACATAAATTGAAGGCCTTGTCAACTGTTTGATGATAGTCTGCTACACATGAATACAATGTTGAAACGGATAAGGACGTGTCCAGCATCAAATTAGGCATCGATAAGTTAAGAACGATGAAACTGATCTTCTCAAAACTAATGCAATGAGTAAGTTCTCCTCTGAAATTTTTGCAGGGAGTTCTCTGTGGGAAATTGATACCCTGCGACACTATTAGTGCCCCCCGTTGTGTAGTTATGCTCTTTATTCATGAACCTTGGTCGGGGCTTGTTTCTGAGTGTCTATTTCTTTACTCACATGCAGTATTTGTGTAGGTTTGTTTTGTCACTAGAGAATGATTTGACGGTCTGATCTAAGACAACTGAAGTTGCTGTAAAAGATTTCAGTTCAGGTTCATATGCAACCATATTTATAGAGGAGGTAAGTATTTGTTTTCATACTGTACGAGATTTGAGGTTCAAGATAAGACTAATAAAGTTTTTGCAGGTCATGATAAAACTCAGCTGTATTTTGTTTTGTTTATCAATGCACAGATAAGATGGAGAGTTAAACAGGTTCCATTGGCCTTTTTATAAGGCGATACCTACTTCATTGTTCTCAGAGTGATTTTAGTGGTTGGACTTTCCAGTCCGACAACAACAACAAAAGCAGTAAAGAAATTGATACCAAGAAGGCAAGAACTCTGCAGAAAAACAATCAGAATAGATCTCCCTCGCTCATACGCTCTGTTTTGGCCGACAAAACCCGCGAGTTTGCAAATAAGGTGTCAAGATTTGTAGAATTGTAATTTGATAACTTTTTTTTGTTGACTAGACAAATAATACTAGCTGTATGTACATGTCAAAGTACAATATGATATTATTTATGGTATAATATTATTGCAGAATGGAAAATCTTAATGTACTCGACTTGTTATAAGGAAATAGATATAAGTAGCCTTTGTATTGCATGGAACAAAAGTGTCACAAATCATTAGAAAAGTATTGCAACTGTCTTATATTGTTACAGTTGATAGATTAAAGTGGTACAATTATAGTGCTGTTAAATAATATTATGTTGCACATTAGTGAAAAAGTGTTGCACTTTAGTGGAAAAGTGTTGTAGTTTAGTGGAAAACTGTTGCACTTAGTTTGTAGTAATGTTGCAATTGATTCAAAAAAGTGTTGTAGTTAAATGTCAAAAGGGTTGCCATTGAAGGTAAAAGGTGTTGCATTTGAGTATAAAAAGTGTTGCGCCATAAAGTATTGTATTTGCTAAACATAAGCAACACTTTTAGAAAGTGTTGCATAATCCTATAAAAAGTGTCGCTTAAACCTAAGGCGACGTTACATAACTCATCACTTGGTAAAGTGTCACATTAGACATAATGTGACATTTTAAAGACATAATACAACACTTTATTGTTGTTGCTTTAGCTTCATTTTGTAGTAGTGGTAACATCATTGGCAAAGGTACGATTTCTAATAACTCTCTTAAAATATATAATGCAGAACATGTTGATAATCTAGGATTCAACTTGCTAAGTATATGACAAATATGTGATAATAAGTGTAGAGTAATTTTTTCAGAACATGATAGTGAAATCACTAAGGACGGCAAAGTGATAGGTAGAGGTATTAGGAAGAAAGGCTTATATGTGATGAAATTAGGAAATAAGCCTAAGGATCAAATTTGTCTAGCAACGATTGATGATAATTCCACTTTGTGGTATAGGAGATTAGGTTACGCAAATAGGCGTCTCATTCAATCGTTAGCTTCTAAGGAATTAGTTAGGAACCTACCTAAGCTTAAGTTTGATCAACATTTTTGTAATGCTTACAAAATTGGAAAACAAGATCACGCTAGTCACAAAGCTAAGAATGTAGTCTCAATGACTAAATGCTTAGAACTTCTCCATATAGATCTTTTTGGTCCATCCATTGTACAGAGCTACAGAGGAAATCGTTACACCCTAGGCATAGTATATGACTACTCTAGGTATACTTGGACTAGATTTCTTAAGAATAAAACTGAAGCTTTCGATCAATTCAAAATATTTAGTAAGAAAATCTAAAATCAATTAGGATGTACAATAGTGTCAATAAGAACCGACCACGGTAGAGAATTTGACAATGAAGTGCAATTTGGAGAGTTTTGTAATGCCAATGGTATTACTTACAACTTCTCGGCTCCACGCACTTCTCAATCAAATGGCGTGGTTGAAAGGAAAAATAGGACACTTCAAGAAATGAGTAGAACAATGTTGAACGAGCAATCGTTACCACAAAAGTTTTGGTGTAACGCCGTAGATACTTCAACATATATTCTCAACCGAATCCTAATTAGAACCATCCTAGGAAAAACACCTTATGAAATCTTGAGAGGTAGGAAACCTACTCTTGACTATTTTAGAGTGTTTGGAAGCAAGTGCTTCATTCTAAACACTAAAGACTACCTTACCAAGTTTGACCCAAAGTCTTACGAAGGTGTCTTTCTAGGTTACTCCCAAAATAGTAAAGCCTATATCATTCTTAATAAACACACTAGGAAAATCGAAGAATCACTCAACGTGACATTCGATGAAACTCCTCCACCCTCTAAGACATCACCCTTGGTGGACGATGACTTAGATGAAGAAGAAGCTATTAGGGAAATCGAAAAGAAAAACCTAGAAAATGTTGTTGAGGATGAAACTTTAGAGATTGACGAAATAGTCAATATTAAGGAATCTAGGAACCATCCCCTAGAAAATGTCATAGGAAACCTCAACCAAAGAACCCTTAGATCACAAGCCCAAAACCAAAGTAACTTTTATTGTTTTATCTCTACCATAGAACCTAAGAATGTGAATGAAGCCTTAGGAGATGAAAGTTGGATAGTCGCCATGCAAGAAGAATTAAATCAATTCATTGCTAACGACGTTTGGGAGTTAGTTCCACAACCTAAGAATATGACAATTATAGGAACTAAGTGGGTGTTTAGAAATAAGTTAGACGAGAACGGTGTTGTTTCTCGAAATAAGGCTAGATTAGTTGCTCAAGGATACAACCAACAAGAGGGCATCGATTATGATGAAACTTATGCCCCGGTTGCTAGACTTGAGTCTATTAGGATATTATTAGCTTATGCTTGCGCCTTAGATTTTAAATTATTCCAAATGGATGTAAAAAGTGCATTCCTGAACGGTTTTATCAATGAGGAGGTATACGTGGCACAACCTCCGGGATTCATTGATTTCGAAAAACCGGATCATGTTTATAAATTAAAGAAAGCTTTATATGGTCTTAAACAAGCACCCAAAGCTTGGTATGATAGATTAAAAGCTTTTCTTATTAAACATGAATATAAAATGGGAATGGTAGATAACACTCTTTTTACTAAGAAGAAAAGTTCAAATCTCATCATTGTTCAAATATATGTCGATGACATTATATTCGGTTCGACTTGTCAAGACATGTGTGATGAATTTGCCAAAATCATGCATGACGAGTTCGAGATGAGCATGATGGGTGAACTTAACTTCTTCCTTGGATTACAAATTAAACAAATGGAAGATGGTATATTCTTTAATCAATCTAAGTATATTAAAGAAATGCTTAAGAAATTTGGTCTAGAAGATTCTAAACCAATGAAAACCCCCATGTCCTCCGATACTAAACTCACGAAAGATGAAGAGTGTGAGTCGGTAGATAGTACCAAGTATCGAGGCATGATAGGTAGTTTATTATACCTAACGGCAAGTAGGCCCGATATCATGTTTAGTGTCTGCCTTTGTGCCCGCTTCCAAGAGGCTCCCAAAACCTCTCACCTTGAAGCGGTTAAGCGTATCTTCCAATAAAGCACTACGACTTTAGGATTATGGTATCCTAAGGGGACCGGCATAGAAACCGTAGTATATGTCGACTATGATCATGCGGGAGATTATGTGGATCAAAAGAGCACTAGCGGTATTTGTACGTTCATGGGATGTTGTTTGACATCTTGGTTCTCGAAGAAACAAACCGCTCTTGCTATATCCACTACCAAAGCCGAATACGTAAGCGCCGGAAAGGCATGTCAACAAGCACTATGGATGAAACAAGCTCTCATCAACTACGACGTACAACTCAGCGACGTTCCCATCATGTGCGACAACAAGGGCGCGATTGACCTTAGCAAAAACCCGGTGCAACATTCTCGTACCAAACACATTGAAATTCGTCACCACTTTCTCCGTGATAATGTCCGAAAAGGACATGTATCAATCAAAAAAGTACCGTCCGTCGACAACATTGCCGACATTCTCACTAAACCTCTTAAACATGAATCGTTTAACTATCTACGTCTTGGTTTAGGAATGATGGAACACATTCCATAAATCATATTAAGTACGCTTCTCATTCTTCTGTTTCAATTCTAGTCCGTGTTCCATTCCATGTCGTGACAACTTAAAAACTTCATCCGAAGTACTTTAAGCATGTTTAATTCTCGAAATGCAAATTAAATTGTCACTCCGCTTCGTTAAATTTTTGTTAAAAATAAGTTCAAAATTACTGCCTGAGGGCGGCCCCCCAATATATTTGGGACAGCCAGGAGATATGGGACCGCCATCAGCAGACCATATTTTGGACACTTAACCAAAAAATTTCTCAAAACATAAAAACAAACACTTCCTTACCTGCTGGTGCGATGAACACGACCCAAAACATACCAAAACTCAAAATCAATCATTAAAACTTCAATTGAAGATCAAATCAACACTAATAATCAATCCTAATATCACAAAGATCATCAATTGTAAGTCATTTCATCTATTTTCTTTCAATTTGAGTCTAGGGTTCATGATGAACACCAAAAATCAAAATTAGGGATTTTCGACTTTTCTTTCAATTTTGTGCAATTAAGAGTACTAGGATACAATGTATAACTAATATACTTCCCGTAGACACAGGATTTTTATATATTAGTAAGATTAAATGAAAAATTGATTTTGAACAAAACCCCAATTTTATTTTCAAATCACTCACATTAGGAACATAATAAAATTGTTGTTATGCATTGTTAATCCAATCTAAAAACGTTTTAATACATGGCTTAATGATCTCATGAAAGATCGGGGAAAGAAAAGACATCATGAGTCAAATGCTAGCTCCTCCACCACTCTAAATCATCCTTCCTCATCTCTTTTACTTGATCACGTGGTTGATGAAAATGATGATGAATCATTTCACTCTAATTCATCTTCACCCTCTCTACAACTTTCCTCTTCATCTAATGTCGCTTCTCGAGTCTGTCAAAACTCTTCTCATGAAAGTCATGACTTGAACACCCTTTTATCCGAAACCATAACTTTTCAAACTCAACAACGAGATGCTCACCGAGATGGATTAAGGTCAATTGGACAAGCTCTCAAGAACATGATGGGAGGAAAAAGGAAGTAAAGATGTTGGCATAACTTCTGAGAGATTATTGCTATTCTTATTATTATATCTCTTATCTAATACATTATATTATAACTAGGACAATGAATGATGATTTCCGAGTGTTAGGATGATCTTTAAAATAGTTTTATCATCCTATAAATGCCTTGCTAGTTAACAATTTGTGCTCTTATGTGAATCTTATTAAGGATTATCAAAATTGAATGCTTAAGATTAATGATTGATGCATTGTTAGTTTAGATTTACTTGAATTTTGACTGACTTGAGGTGTGATACTTCTGTGGGAAAATACTGGGAAAAATCTGTTCTCTCCAGAAAACGGCCCCTGAATTCATCAGGCGGCCCCCTTATCAATCCGGGACCGCCCAACAATAAGGGACCGCCAACAGGAGGGAACATAAATTTCAAATTTCTATTTTTTTATCTTTGACCACCCTAGTCCTAGACTCTTGTTGGAACTTCCTTCTTTGAACACACAATTTCTTCAATCTTCATCTCTAACACCATGCTTTGCCATTTCCTTTTACCTTTTTCATTATTTAAACCATCAATCTTCTTCATCATCATCATCCTTCTCATATTCTCTTCTTCTTTCACCCAAATGTCTTGCTCAAATCATAACCCAAACTTTTCAAGAAAACCAAAGATGTCGGTTCGTCAAGTATGGAAATGTAAGACATCTTTTCCAAAATCATCACCTACTTGTCAAAATGACTCACCACCACCACTTTCAACTAACACTCCTCACTCTATCTCACCACCTATGAACTACCCACAAAGAGATCGAATTATTAATCAACTCCACACAATCTCCACACTCATCGATTCTTAAACCCCTACACCACCTTCTTCACCACACCCATTGGTTCCACCTCCTACTCATGCTCAAGTAGGATGTCATGCTAGCTTTTGTCATTGTTGTAGGTACACCACCAACCACTTCCACTCATTAAGGAATGAAATTAATTTCATTCAATTCCTTGTCACCCGTATCATACCTCAATTACAAGTTCATCACCACAATGAGTCACCATCTCTCATTCTCAATCTTCAATTAATCACTCCCACGTGATTAATTTGCTTAATAAACGTTTCCTACCTTTTGAGTATCACATCCTCATGAAGTCAAGAATCATTTACTGGTTTACTTTTATTAGATGCTTTAATATGTTGTGTTTTAGTTATGATTATCTCATGCTTGTATCATTATATATATTGTCCTTGTGACTATATATGATTTCTTTATGAATTTAAATGAGCTTTACTTTATGAGTTTTTAAATGTGTGGATTATACTCTTAAGATATTTGTCATGCCATATTTGCTTGCACTTGTACTTCTAACCTTGTTTTGTAGCAAACAAATTATCGTAAGATCGATCCCTTAGTGCCCCTAATAAGGGGGAGCTTACATCAAGGGGGAGTCTTTTATCGTCGATTTCTTTCTCTCTACTACGACTCGACGATCAACCTTTTTAGATTCGACAAAAGGGGGAGAAATAGAATTAAACTCATTAATAATTTATAAACTTCTATTTTTATAATAAATGAGTTTATGTTTTGTCATCATCAAAAAGGGGGAGATTGTTAATACAAATAATGTCTAAAAACGTTATTTATATTTTCTGACCTCTCAATGTTTTGATAATAACAAAAATGTGAAAACGTTTACGATAAAATTAAACGTTTATAAATTACTAATCATAAAATTCTATTTCTAAGATTAATCACTTAAGGTATGGATAAACAATTCATTAAACATGATTAGTGATCAAAAAAATATTTTCCTTAAACCTTACATTTCTACAAATGTGTTTTTATAAAAATATAAAAACAAAATATTTATTCATTAAAAGAAATATTTTATTAAAAACATAAAATTCAAAATTCAAAATTTCCCCCCAAAATAGAAGGTTCTATAACAGATACAACCTTCACCACAAAAGAACAAAAAAAGGGAGCGGAGTCTAGTGGCGGCCCCCTTTTAGGCCTGGCAGCCCCCTTATATATAAGGGACCGCCGGGACCGCCACCAGCAACGGTCATTTTTTGTCCCCTATAAATACTGGGCCACCCCATCTGAAAAACAGAACCTCTTGCCACGAATTTTCTCAGATCCATTTTTCTCTCTTCTTCCTTTCTTTCTAAAACACATATCTTGATCACTAACATACATTGATCTTGTTTCAAGTGATTAATTCTTTCTTCCTCCCTTCTTCTTCTTCTTCTTCTTCTTCTTCTAATCAAGTGCAAGAGAAGAACAATCGTATTCTTCTATATACGAATTGTTATCCAGTGATCTCTCTCTTCCTCTTTAAGATCACATATCTTTATTACATTTACACAATATTCTTTCATTTCATATATTAGTGGTGTTGTGTAAATTTAGAATGTGTGTAGATCAAGTGTGTAAATTAATGTATTGGTGTGATTTTGGTTGTTGTGTCAATCAAATGGGTATATATATCTTGTGAATGTGTAAAACGAATTTGTGAAGTCTTAGAATTAGTTTCTAGCTAAGATTAGGGAGTCGACATCTAGTTAGTTGTCAGAAAGGAAGTAAGCAACGTGTATATCTGGGTTTTCTCCGCCTAAAGGGAGCTTGTTGACATAGTGAAATCTCGAGTGGAGTACTCGGGGAGTAGAGTAGGAACGAAGTGGTGCTTCGTTGCCGAACTACTATAAATCTTGGTGTCTTGGTTTGATTATTTCTTTCCTTATCTCTTTATATTATTATTGTTCATTTAGTTCATTACATTAGATAGTTTTTGTTGTGATTCATATTGTTGATTAATTGACATATAACTCGAATCAAGCCATTTTATAAGCAAAGAATTTTAAACCGGTCAATTAACCTGTAAACTATTCACCCCCCCCACCCCCCCCCCCCCCCTCCTTCTAGTTTCCACAGAGTGTTCATGTTTCTGAATAGCTAATCTAGGGGAGTTGTTTGCTTATTCTGAACAAAGAGTAGTGTTATTAAGCTTGCATAAGCTTATTTTGTTATCAATCTTCATCTGTTTTGGCTTTTCCAGTTTCAGTGATTCTTTTTCAAGCTTATAATTAAGCTGATATAAAGCAGCAGTAGTATAGGTTAGGGTCATTTCCGTGGTGCTGAACTTATTGCTTTTCCAGCTTATTGGTTGTCTCATTCTACTTATTTTCTTGCTAGAATTGCTTATTGAGTTTGTTTCTTAATCTGTTTTGGGACTTTTGCTTAATACTAGTGTTTATCATCCTAGAAATAAGCTTTAACAGTTAGCATAAGATTAGTTGTTAGTCAAAACTGTATTGCTGAACTAATGCTTAGATGTGCTTATGTAAATCTGTTTTGCTTATTGGCTATCTAAAAATGCTTATTTGGACTAATGCTTTAACTGTTTTAGGGATTTGCTTATCTCATTAGCTTATGGGTTTAGAATTAAGCTGTTGGTTATATAGGACAGTCACATATTAAGTTTCCTTATTTGTTGTTACATTAAGATTAGTTTAGTGCTTATTTAAGATTGATTTCCTTATTTACTTTTTCTTATTTGCTTATTACTTTGCTTAATTAGTTTTTGCAAAAAAGAAAATTAAAAAAATGTTTTCTAAAAAGAAAAGGTCACTGGGGTCAAACCCGTGACCTCCCCCTTACACGCACCAAGCCTCACAACACACACCCTTTACCATCTGCCCTTGGGACTTTTCGAGTAAAATCCTTACAACATTTAATACTTAACCCATTTTTCAATATCAGCTATTAAGCCTTTTCGGCTTATTCCAGCTTATTCACAGCTTATTTTTCTAAACTTTTGTTTGCTAAACCTCTTTTATACTCTTTAGGATTAGTTATAATTTTTTCAGATTTTATAACTTAGTTTTAATATTTTTAATTAATTTTCTTAATTTTAATCTTTTTAATTTGTTTAAAAATAGTTTTTATAAAAACAAAAATTTCCAAAAATATAAATTAGATTTAGAATATCTTTTTATTAAATTTAACATTTTCAAATTTCATTTTAAGTTTTTTAGATAACTTGTAGAATTTAATTCGCGTTTGTATGAACGTATATGTTTACGTTTTAAATTGTTTTTGGTGCACGTTTAATTATTAGTTTACCTTAGTTAATTCCCTTTGCGTTTTTTAGAGTTAGAAAATCAAAATTCACTTCTTAATCTCATTCTCGACTTTAACACGATCTTAACGCCGAAAGAAAATCTGACCCTCGCCCCTACGACTATACTACACAACGACAAACCTATCAAGGTTTTGTCAGTGTCGTAGAGAAGTAGCCTACCGGTTCGGACGGCTCGCGACCTTTGTGCCGGAAGAGGAAAGACTACGAGATTCGAAATTTGGTACAACAATAATAATAATGTTGCATAATAATCCAAGACCAAAAAGTTTACTGATTCTTGACGGTTCGCCGCCGTTGTCTCAGTCTACTAAATAAGGTCAAGGAATTTCCAAAGTCATAATAAAAGTACCGATTCTGGCGGCTCACTACCGTTGTTCAGGAAGTAATAAAGGACTGAGGACTAATAAGTTAATGTTGCTTAATAATAAAAATCCAAATTTCGGTCCGAGAGTATCTTAGACTTCCGCTTCTGGACTCGTAGTTGAGTTGTCGAGGTCGTCAACGATGAGATACCCTCAAAATCGTGTCAAATCATAACCTTAATGTAGATTTTATTTTGATGACATCGTTTTCAAGGAAAGGATGTGAAATTAATTATTGTTTTAACCGGGCCCCTTTATTTTTAGAATTTAATTTATCGCAATAAGACAAATTTCTACAGCATTTTGTAAAAATAAAAGTTGTTGTGGAAACTAGGAATAAGGGAGTGAAAAGTAATACACAATTTGCATTTATGAGTAGTGTTAGCATCTAATCTTGTATTTAACTGTGATTTCGTTTTAAGCTTAGTTTGGGGCAGGTGAAAATCAGGGACGATGAATTTATCTTCTTAGAACTCTTACCTGTGTTTCTTGTTCAATGATCCTAATAGTTATTAAATAATGAAAGTCAAAACATGAGGGGTCACTTAGGAATAAAGTGAAGTAAAATGTGAAAGTGGCAAACGGGACGCTTTGTGAACTTATGATTTTCTTAATTCCCCTAGATGAACACTTAGCTACTTTTCAAGGTAATTAGTCTAGGGGAGTTAAAATTCTTGTTTTTTAGCGTGTATGTTTAACATTGCGTGAGGACACGACAATAGCTTAGTGTGGGGGAATTTGATGTGTGCTTATTCGCACATCCTTTTCTTTCTTAAAAACTAGCTAAAAAGACTAAAAAAGCTAAAAACGAATGAAAAATGCCTTGTATATGCTTGTTTTGCGTTTTGTGTCTTGCAAGTAACGGATATGACAAAAAAGCGACTAAAATAGACCCGGAAACCAAACCCGAGCATGATAAATGAAAGAGCGCGAAGAAACGAAGCCAACAATACTATCTTTCCTTATTGGGCCAACCCGTCCCCTGTCAATGGGTCGGGTCAGCCCAATAAGCCCTAATACTCTTTAAATCATAACATATTTTACTCACTAGAAACAATCCAGTCCAAAGCCTTATTTCCTTAAACCCAAAGACAAACCTAATAACCCTTACAAGCCCAAAACTATAAAAGCTGATTATTTTTTACTGTGCATCTCTTTGGATCGTTTTTACAGAGAAAAGAAGTACCAATTGAGAATAGCAATTACCTTTCCCACGATTTAATCCTTCTAGATAAACATACGTGGCTGCTCTAGCACGCTTTTATTCCAAGCTGGCAATCCCAAAACCGTTCATTGGCTAATGAGACGTGGTACTTGATCCAAGGGTCCAGGATTATTAAGATGACGATAAGAATGATTTAAGGGTGCTAACGGATGGATGTGCATTGGATTCGTTATCCAGAACCTTCCTCAAGCTCCTATAAATACCACACGAGAAGAAGGAAGAAGGCATCTAGGTTTTAGCTTTAGGGTAGCTTATTGTTTTAGCTTATTGTATTTCTTTCCAGCTTATTGTATTTCTTTTTAAAGCATTGTACTCTTTATATAAAATAAATAAAATTTTAGTTTACCTTATATTGATCTTTAAATTTCTGTTTCACTTTTAATGTTTTTAAATAATAAGTTGTCTTGATAAGCTGCTCTAATAAGCTCTTAGCCACCTTAATACTTTTTGTTTACACTGATAAGCTTAATAAGCTTATCAGTGTAAGCCTTGTTCATTTGAAATTGAAATCAGAAATAAGCTTGGAAGATAAGCCAGTTAGGGAAGGGCTTATGAGGTTATTAGATTGCTTATTTATAAGCTGGGTAGGTCCTTAGAGCTTATTAGGATTATTTGCTCATTTGCTTATTTAGTGCTTATTGCTTATCCTAATGGCTTATTAATGCTTATTTATGCTATCACTGCTTATTGCTTTCAAGTTTTCAATAAAATACTTCATAATCCTAAATATGTAAATTTCTTTTTTCAAACCTGTCATAAAAACCTAAGTGCTTATCTATAAGCACTTAGGACTGAGTTGGTAGCTTATCAGTCTTAATATAGCTTAAATCCAATCTGTTAAGCTTATTAGTCATTTGTTTCTGCTTATTCTCAATCAATTCAGTTTTAAAATTAATTTTTAAAATTTAAAGGGGTGTTTGGTTTTAGGTTTAACGGTCAGCTATAAGCTGATTTAAGCCTTTAAAAAGCCCTTAAAACTTTTTCATTAGCTGCCTTTAAGTTTATTTAAGCTATTTCTACTTGTTGCATCAAGTTGTGATATAAATGTTAAGGTATAATAGCTTATCATGTGAAATTATGTCAAGAAATCAAGTTATATGCATATCTTGTCTGTTTCAGCTGATCTTGTTGGCTTATAAGCTTATTTTGATTAACAACATAGTATTATTAGGATTGCATCAGCTTATTTAGGTTAGGAACTTAATTTGTTTTGGTTTCTTAAAGTTTTCATAGTGCTTATTCATCTTAGAAATAAGCTGATAAAAAGACAACTAGGATTGGGTGTTCACGTTTCTGAATAGCTGATATGGGGGAGTTGTTTGCTTATTCTGAACAAAGAGTAGTGTTATTAAGCTTGCATAAGCTTATTTAGTTATCAATCTTCATCTGTTTTGGCTTTTCCAGTTTCAGTGATGCTTTTTCAAGCTTATAATTAAGCTGATATAAAGCAGCAGTAGTATAGGTTAGGGTCATTTCTGTGGTGCTGAACTTATTGATTTTCCAGCTTATTGGTTGTCTCATTCTACTTATTTTCTTGCTAGAATTGCTTATTGAGTTTGTTTCTTAATCTGTTTTGGGACTTTTGCTTAATACTAATGCTTATCATCCTAGAAATAAGCTTTAATAGTTAGCATAAGATTAGTTGTTAGTTAAAACTGTATTGCGGAACTAATGCTTATGATGTGCTTATTTAAATCTGTTTTGCTTATTGGCTATCTGAAAATGTTTATTTGGACTAGTGCCTTAACTGTTTTAGGGATTTGCTTATCTTATTAGCTTATGTGTTTAGAATTAAGCTGTTGGTTATATAGGACAGTCACATATTAAGTTTCCTTATTTTTAGCTGCATTAAGATTAGTTTAGTGCTTATTTAAGATTGATTTGCTTATTTACTTTTTTCTTATTTGCTTATTACTTTGCTTAATTAGTTTTTGCAAAAAAAAAAATTTAAAAAGGTTTTCTAAAAAGAAAAGGTCACGGGGGTCGAACCCGTGACCTACCCCTTACACACACCAAGCCTCACAACACACACCCTTTACCATCTGCCCTTGGGACTTTTTCAGTAAAATCCTTACAACATTTAATACTTAACCCATTTTTCAATATTAGCTGTTAAGCCTTGTTGGCTTATTCCAGCTTATTCACAACTTATTTTTCTAAACTTTTGTTTGCTAAACCTCTTTTATACTCTTTAGGATTAGTTATAACTTTTTCAGATTTTATATATTAGTTTTAATATTTTAATTAATTTTCTTAATTTTAATCTTTTTAATTAGTTTAAAAATAGTTTTTATAAAAAAAATTCCAAAAATATAAATTAGATTTAGAATTGCTTTTTATGTAATTTAACATTTTCAAATTTCATTTTGAGTTTTTTAGATAACTTGTAGAATTTATTTCGCGTTTGTATGAACGTATATGTTTACGTTTTAAATTGTTTTTGGTGCACGTTTAATTATTAGTTTACCTTAGTTAATTCCCTTTGCGTTTTTTAGAGTTAGAAAATCAAAATTCACTTCTTAATCTCATTCTCGACTTTAACACGATCTTAACGCCGAAAGCAAATCTGACCCTCACCCCTACGACTATACTACACAACGACAAACCTATCAATCAAGCACTTGAGATGTTAGGCATGGTGATTTAGAGAAGTGGAAAAGGTGGTGGAAGATGGGGATGACAATCCAAGCAACTAATAATGCATGATTTATGTAGAGGTGGGAAAGATTATGTACGTATGCACATGTAATCTAAGATATGAGTCTAAATATGATAAATGTGCGAAAAGGCACATATCCATTTGATAACGAAATCATCCGTTGTCAACCTTCAAAAAAATGGTTAGTACAACATGATTGTACAAGCATTTATACCAACAAAATTTGATAACATATTTTTCACGAAGGAGATAACAAGTAAGCACATAAAGAACAACATGTTCACACATAAATAGGACGACTCATTTGTTAAGCATAGAGAAGGACTCATGTTACGACTACCTAAAAGGTCATGCTTGAATTAAAAAAGATGTTTGCACAAACAATGATGTGCAAGGTATGTGACAAACTAATGGGAGAGGCACGAAATCCTATGATGTCGAAAAAGATAGAGAAGTAGACACATAAGCAAGAAAACCAAGAATCAACGCAATAATCTATGAGATTAAAGGGTGGGACAAAAAGGCTTCAAGATATCAAATAAACCTAGGCATAATGTAAGTGCACAAGTATCAATTAAATCATGTAATTATGACACATAAGAAGCAAGAAGAGAGATTCATGCCAACCATCGAAAACATTTTGAAGCATGTATCATTTACGAATGGATTTTAAAGCATGCAAATAAAGAAAAGAAACTTGGAAACATAGAAGCATTATTTATCATACTATGCGTTTATAAGAAGCATGTGAAACAAGTGGAGCATCATATAATACAAAAAATTACTTCAAAAGCAAATATCAAGCAAATCATGTTCAAGCACAAAACACATAAGCATGAAATCATGAAGACTTTTTCAAGTATTACACATTTGATTATAAACCAAATAGCATGATAAGAAAAGACAATTAATCATCTCAAACAAGAACATGTAATTAATACATGTAAGTATATTGCAAGAATTCTTGATTAAAAGGAAAATCACTTTGATTAGTATTCCTAAGGCGAGACTAGATATCACCATTGTAAACACTTACTTTAGGCAAGTATAGGAATAAAAAAAATTCAAGTCGAAGAATGAATATGAAACTATTACTAGCGGTGCTCAATTAAGGCTAAACGCGACCATTTTTACGGGCGATTCCACATACCCAACTTCGCACATGAAAGCAACTCAACCGTTAGGTCAAGTTGAGTTTCTAGTGCAATAAGTTCTCTAGTATTCATTCTCAAGTTAGGAAAATTTATATTCCTATATTGTCTCAATCAAGGAGTGACAATGATGATAATTAGCTTCATCTTATTAATACTTGGCCTAATGCATTTCAACCAAATGTATTGAATTTACCTTGATGAGTTTGAGCTAAGAGAGGTTATGAAGTAAGCCAAAAAAGAATGAGATACATATAATATGTTTCAACATGCAAACATATTCAAATAGATCAAGATAAATAATGATTAACAATCAAATAGAGCAAGTAAATCATAAAACTCATTTTAGATCATTTAGCAAGTAGGATGGAATGACATCGACAAACGAATGAAAAAATAGCATGACAAGCAAGGCAATTATGTTTTATAATTGTAATATCTAATGGCATGATAAATGAGATTAGTTTGCTTATGCACATCGGTGTTACCTTATCAATTAAAACAAGTTTGCAAGCATAAGAGATGAGTTTATCAAGAACAATCATTCAAAGCATACAAGATTCATGAGAATCAATCATTAGTCATGTTTTAAGGTCACATACATAACATATTTAATTAGAATGCATATAGCGACAACAAGTATTTGGGTGCAAGAAATTGGCCAAAAGCAATTTTTTAAACCCACTGTTGAGCCGGATCCCCCAGAGCCTTTGCTCAGAAGGCTCCGGTTTGCTCAAGTTTGCTGCACAAGGCTCCGGCAGAGTAGACAGCAGACAGAGAGCAAATTAAACTAACCTCCCATGTGTTTAGGCTACAATTTATATGTCAAGAGACCTTCTAAAATCATGCCTAGTTAGGACCAATCAAGCTTCAATCCTTAAGTTTACCATAACTATAAGAGATAGCTTGAACCAAACACTAGTTAATGAATATTTAAAATCAAATTCATAGCATACATGGGGAATTCAAAGTATATGCATCCATAGACAATACCAACATAGTTAATCATCCAAATAGGGCATGCTAAAGATAAGAGAAAACTTGTTTTAACTACAAACACAAGTTTTCACAAATCACAAGCACATATTCAAGTTTCATGAATTTTGACAACTAACCAAATAACATGACATAGATAACATATATGTTAAGCAAGAGCCACTACAAGATGTAAATGTGGGAAGCAAGAAGTCATTTAGCATAGCACACATTTCAAGCATCATGTATGTCTTATCTAAGCATTTATGAAAATATATTTTTAACGTAACTAGGAGTTAACCCAAACACTCCTTTGAAAACCTATTCATTTGATAAATTACTAAAGTGACAAACAAACAAATGAGTGACAAGACAAATGACACATATATGTTTCACACATAAACAAGCACACATATGATTTGAAACAAGCATGTAATCAAGATATCTAAGCAATGTGACATAAAGAAACTAGTCATTTAGCATAGCATACGAAAAATACTTTTCTTCGCTTTGTGTTAGACATGACGATGTATACCAAGCTTGATTTGTTTCCCAAATACTTTAATTTCAAAATATAATGTATCCAAGTTCAAAGGATAGCGCCCAAAATTACCCGATTCAAAACTTTGAGTTTTTATGTAAAAATAAACTTAATATTTTGGACACGTTGTGGTATTTTGAAATTCTTTATTTCTTAAACCTTGAACTAGGACCTAATATCTGTTTCATTAGAATGTAGACTCAATTCCCTTTGAAATGATAGGTGGCACGACTTCTACAGACTTACGGTTCATTTTTTATGAGCATTTTAAGATGACCGAAAAAACTGAAAAGCCTACTGTTAGTACGGATCCCCCCGGATCCCTTAACCCAAAGGATCCGGCTTTATAGCCAAGGGATCCGGCGGTCTAATTGTATTTTCACAAAAAATGTCATTTTTGACCCGAGACAAGTTGTACCACTTGGTAGACTTAAATGTGACTTTTTATGACCATTTAAATCATTTTTCAAGCTTGTATAACAAAGATGTTTTACACAAAACTTCAAAGTATAAAATCAAGACATGAATTATACACATACCGCATATATAAAAGCATTTAAGACATTATGAGCGCGTAAGCAAGTATGGGCAAGATATATGACATATTGAATGCTAAAATCCTATCACTTGTCAATAAATTTTGACATGAATTATAATCGAAAGATAGAAGTCAAATATACTTTACCCAAGAGACGTGTACCTTGGCATAGCATATATCCGAACTTTACTTCTTATGATGCACGGTTGACCCGAACACAATACCTGAGAAATGTATGTATTGATGATTACTTCTCGTAGTTTGCGAAGATCTTTTCTTCGTGAGTGATCCTTGTAATCTTTATTGATGATGATGAAATCTTTTATTTAGTAAAGGAAAACGTAAAGTGGGAACTTTCGTATTTCAAAAAAAAGATTGTTTCCTTAATAGGAAAGATTCTTTACTTTTTGAACTTTATATTATGTGCTAAAAGGTTATAATGATTGATATACACTAAATATTTCCAAATTTGTAAAATAAATAAACAAATTTCGTTTTTAAGAAACACTATATAAAAAAAACTTAAAAAACACATGTACTTGAAATTTAATACATAAGAGTTGAGGATGAAAAGTGTAATTTATATTTAAAAAAAGGGTTTCCTTCATTCACACACATTCACCACCAACCCACCTGGTGAATAATCCAATCCCAAATTGGATTGATAATCAAATGACGAATCAATCAATCATTAAACCTCTCAAATCCAATCCTAAATTGATGATCAAATTACAAATCAATCAATCAATAAAGTACTTGAGCCAAGTTTGGGTTGAAATTGCAGCTGCAAGTCCAAAGAAATTTAAGTCCATTGTTAACGAGTTTGACGGAATGCATATGCATGGTATACTACTTTACATTGTTGTTGTTGATTTACATTTAAATGCTACTTACAATCATTGCAATCAACTTATATTAGATTTTAACTCAACAAAGATAGCAAATTTGTTATTGAAGTAAGGCTACTGAAAGGATTACTTTTATGTGTACAAACATTTAACAAGTTATTTATTCGACCTTCTGCCAAGGGTTACCTAAATTTATTTTGCTTGCAGTATATTCATTCTAAAATCACTTGTCATTCCAACGTTACAATGGATATTTCCTTCGGGAGTCGAGGATGGCTATGAAGAGCAATGTTCATCGGAGATCCCTATAAGACTGTATATCCTTCTTACGACTTGGACTCTTACAACTTATTTATGTCGGTATACATTGGGAAGTTTTTTGGCAAAATATCAATCAAACTGGGTTTAAAGGCGAAATTCTAAGTCTTCACTCGCTTGGTGGAAGTTCATCTGTCGAACAGGTTCAAGGTTCTTATGTGGCTAAAAAACAACCACTTGTTATAAGGTACGTGATCACACTAGCATTAATCACTTTTTAGTGTTTGGATAAGCCAATGTTGTTTCTGATATGTTAATATCACCAAAATACAACCATAATAAATACACATAATGAAATATTTGGAATATTTGTGT
This sequence comes from Tanacetum coccineum, assembly GCA_026074375.1. Taxonomy (NCBI): domain Eukaryota; kingdom Viridiplantae; phylum Streptophyta; class Magnoliopsida; order Asterales; family Asteraceae; genus Tanacetum; species Tanacetum coccineum. The sequence continues at coordinate 6,374 of BQNB010006230.1, read as the reverse complement.
TAGAAAGGTTTCTTATCTGGTTGTTACATTTGATACAACAGTTGAATGGGTGTTTGGATAGTATATTTAAACAGTTTATGTACGTATTGTGTTTTTAAACACAGATGAGCAGTTTTAATAACAAAAAACCCATTGCTTGCTGGTTTTTATAGCTTCTTCTTAAGTTTATCCACTTATTTGGTTTCCCTTATTTTCTAGAAGCTCTTTTTTTAGGCTTACAGGGTGTTTGTGTTAGCTTATATAGTGGTCTTATGAGCTTACGTAAATTCGAAACCCACTTTTTTGGGCTTATCAAGTTAAGCTTATAGCTTATCTATGGCCGCAAGCTCAACTTGATAAAGCTTATAAGCCAAAAAAGTAGACTTACGAGCTTTTCCAGATTTTCCATAACCTTACACGCCCGCTATACAAGCTAAAAAAACACCCTTTTATTCTCCAGCTTATGAGCTTATTCTAAAGTTAAGTCATAATAAACTCATAAGTCATAAGGCAGAAAAAATCTAAAAATATGGACCTATGGGAAACAAGCCAAACAAAATAAACTTATAAGCAGTAAGCAGTTTGGTATGTGCTTAACAAGAATATAAGTAATTTCATATAAACAATCCCAAACACCCCTTATTAAGTTTTAAGGGTATTTGAGATTGCTTAAGCTTAACTTGATAAAACCCAGTTTGGTATGTGCTTAACAAGAAGATAAGCAATCTTACACAAGTAGTTTAATCAAGCAAACAACAAACACCCCCTAAACTAAAATCAGAATTCTTGAATATCAACAGATAATTGAAATTTGCATTTGTGATTATTATTACCTGAAATGATAAAAAGAGCTCAACTTCTTGTGAGAGTGTATGGGTGTTGACTCTTTCTTAAATAATATAAGCTTAGACAAACAACCTTTAGAAGCCCGAAAAGAATCCTTAGAATTTTTTATATTAAGAATTTGGCATGCTTCATGAGGTTTTAAATTATTTCAGCAGTAACCAATTTTTAATTACTTTGTACATGTAACTCGAATTTGGAATGATCAAGATCAAGTATATTTTTGCCAAGACTTATAGCGCCTGATGTATTAGAAGAAGCATAACACCCCCTTTTACCCATTGGACCCATACTTGGTAATATGATGCATACATGTGTTTATCTTGGGGCCTTCGTACGAAAATTGCTATGTGTAGTCATGGAAATAGTATTCCTCTTCTTCGTAGCCAATCGAATGAAACATGGCTGTGAGATGCTAACACGATGCAATGACAAACGTACGCTCCTAATATATCTTTCACTTACTAATATCAAGAATTTAGCCATGTGTCTAGAAAATCGATATCATGAATCTCTTTTACGAAAATGCGATATCTTGAGTCTTGACACACTGGTATCCTTATATAGTATGTGAAATTTTGTGTTGCATTAATTTACTGTGGAAATGGGTTACGCATTTTTCGTTAAGAAATATGTGTTGAATCTCATTCCTTTTGCATATATGTATTTTTAATGTTTTATTTATGCCTATTTAACATCCAATAACTTATGTGTATACTAACTGTTAAATTTTATATTTGCAGGTAGGTTTTGAGGATCACCCATCTTGCTAGGTCTAAAAGTTATGTTTGACAACATTTGTGTCTTCCCGGAACAAGGTAAGCACTTGTGATTTGTGTAATGAATTGGACAAATCTAGGAACTTGATTAGTATAATTTGTAAATGTGTGTTGCGGATTTCAAATCTAGGAACTTGATTAGTAAAATTTTCGTCCTTTAACAGATTAGCACTCCATAAGTAACTGGAAATTGTGTAACGGGTTGGACAACATAACTGTTTTCTTTCGTCGAACTTTTATTGCAGTTATATTTTTGTCATTTTAGAAGTGAAGTAAGCCCAAATGAGACAATGTGAAGGTTGGTAAAATATCAAGTCGAAGAAGCATTTGTAACGCTTAGATCCAGCATTTTTTTGATCAATGAAGAAAAATGATGATTCTTATTAGGTTCTCAGATTTTTTTTATTGGTGCAGTGAAAAATTACTTATCTTATTTATTATGACAACCACTTTAACTGATGTTGTATCATAGGTAGATGAATTTACATTGTGTTATTTTTTGTTATCTTATATGCATTACTTCTTCCATTTTCTCATTGAAAAGTGTTTGCAATGGCCAACTTTATTTCATCTATTTTCAGAAACTTACAATCAATATGTTGAAATGAGATTGTTGTGGTTATTTTAGAAAAAGACATATCAACAAAAATATTAACTCTTTATGTATGATTGGAGAAACAACTTATATGCTACATGTGAATGTACATGTCAATCCATGGGTAAATGAGTGAAAATGAGGCTTGTGTTATAAAGTGAACCAATGAGTGACTTAAATAGTCAATTACGTCTTTGTTTAAAGTCATTAATTGTTGTCTTTGTTCTCTTCCCTTTCTACATTTTATCTCAAAAGGGAGTCGGCGGAGGTGAACCTCCATGGAATTTGTAAAATAGCTATTGGTTAACGTCAACTTTGGTCTTTTGGTTTCATTCATTCATCTACATAATCTACGAATTCTTTTGTTTCAATCATTCATCTACATAATCCATGAAGTAAGGTACGTGTATACAAGAGAATCTCAAGTGGGCAAAGGTTCATGTCATGATTCACATGAAGATGCCGAAAGTTTGTGGAAATTTTTTAGATCTCTTGAACTTGCAACAAATTTGTGGAAATTTTTTTAGATCTCTTGAACCATCAGCTTTGTACTTTTATAAACCGAGTCTTTTTTGTTAGCACAATTAAAATTTTTACGTTAAAACCCCGTGCGTACACGGGTATTATAACTAGTATCTAATAAATCTAATAAATGTTCACCAGCTTTATTAAATACAATATACCAATAGAAATAGAAATGTCTTTAAAAAATAGTTATTAAAATCAACTTTTAAATTACATACTATTTTATAATTGGATTTCTCTAACTTGTGCCTCTAGGGCACAAGTTAAAAAAAAGTTTACTGTCTGTGTGTCATCTTTTGAGTAGTCAGTGAATGACTGTGGGGTCAGATATGAGGACCACTCAATAACTGTTGGTCGTTTAAACGCCGACACGAATGATGTGGACCATTTCTTAACATGTGCCCCTAGGGCACAAGTTAGAAAAACCTTTTATAATTAAATTGTGATTAAAATTTTAAGTTCAACTTTATATTTTTTGGAAACATGTCAAAATGATTGTAAATATTTAAATGATATATACACCATAATAGATTGAGAATATGAATTGCATCATACAATATATGCAAACGCATGAAATCAAAATATATATGCACATGCAATATATATTCTGTTAAAAAAAGTGAAGTAATTACATTATTTATCATTTTACCTGATCAAACAATTTGTTACTCGTTTGACGCATAAACTAAAACGCAAAAAATACAGACAAAAATTAATTTGTGCGACAGCTCACAGCTATTAATTTGCATACTAAGCTTTTTGGGCCGTTGAGATTCAATATATTTGGGCTATTGAAACGACCCTTTAACATTAGTAAGTAAAGGGTGTTTAAAAAACACGAGAAATCGACAAAGCGATCTAAACTGTCAATCCGAAAACAAAAAAAAACCCGAAACCGAAAAAGAACCAAAGCCGAGAAAATCCACTTATTACGGTTTGGTTTTTGTTTTTAGATATCCGAGGTTAATCGAACCGAACCGAACGATGTATAATATACGTAAAGTTTCTTTTAACAAAATATTCACATAAGGATAGAGATCCTTTAAAGCTCATATAAACTTTACAGGTAAAGTTCTCTTACAAAAATAAAGTAAACCGGGTCCATCAGTAGGCTCTACTGTTATGTTATGAGAGAACTTTACCTGTAAAATTTATATAAACTTTAAATGATCTCTATCCTTCAAATAATTGTACAAATATTGATTTTATTATTGCACTATTTTTATCGTATAACATCTTTTTTGCTCACGATGTAAGCATTTACTAAACATTTATGTGCGATAATTGGTTAATTGATATTAACATATAAGCGTCGGATTAATACTTTTATTAATATGATATGTTTGTATATTTTTATTTTTTTGAATGCAAGTATTCTTACTCAACAATTTTAATATTACTTTAATCTATATAATGCTATTTAATTTTACTAAAATGACATCTTACGTTTTGAATAATGTAATTATTTCGTACAGTCAAACTCGATTAAGCATCTAAGACGGTTAACCGTGATCTGAACTGCCGGTAACCACTCATTTCGAGTATTCACAAGTCCGGTTACCTGCCTAGTACGTTTCGGTTTCAGATATTAAAATAAATAACCCGCTCCGCAATAAATAGTTTAAATTTTACAACTAACCGAACCGAACCGCTATGTAAACACCCCTGTTAATAAGAATTTAAATTTATTTTTCTTCTAATCATTTGGCCTATTATTATGTCATGATATTGGTTAAAAAACCCCTATCTTATTTCTTTGCAATGTCTTTCTAGCTCCTTGCTAGTTTTTTTAATAAAGTTGCCGTTCAAAAAAAAAAAAAAAAAGAAAACCGAAGGGATGTTGTGGTGGTCTGGTGGATGTATGTCATGCTATTTGTAATAAATTGGTCCGCATTATGCATGATGTTTAACATGTGCCCGTAGAACAATCGTAAAGATAGATATATATGAAAGTTTGTGTAGAATCGTAGAGGGGGGTGAATAAGCTTTCATTATAAACATAAAACTTTTGTATCAAACAACCAATCAAGTTTTACGTAATATGAAAGGTGTCCATAATAGGTCTATTACAATTACTATACTAAATAACATCAAACAATTCATATCACCACAACACAATATATATCACAAACATAGATGCAATGCAAATATAAATATAAAGCGTTAAAGGCAAATATAAATGTAAAGCGATAAGTAAAAGAAAGCGCAAACCGGACACGATGATTTATAGTGGTTCGGCTACGACGCTCCTCTTCGCCCTACTTCACTCCTCGAGTACCCAACTCGAAAGTTACTTCACTAAATCAACAAGCTCCTTTTAGGCGGAGAAAACCATACAACGTCGCTTACACTTTATCCGGTACTAAGCTAAATATTGAGTCTTACTTCAAGGTAGAACCAACCTAAGGTCGCTTACACTTTTTTCGGTATAAAGCTAAGTACCGAGTTCTACTTCGGGTACAACAAAACCCGTTATGTTTTAAGGCCCAACATAACAAACCTTGTGTTTTATGGCGTAAACATATAAACCACCCAACATCTAGTTTGTTGTATTATGAATGATACATAAATGTGTATAATGATGATCCAAGACATAAATGTCAATTGGATGTAAAAGCCTAATCTAAAACATCAAGATCACTAAGCATGATGTTGTTGATGAAGATGACAAGTCTCTTGGCTTGTTGTGATGGATCTTCATATATGTAGGTATGTGGTGGATGATGATGGCAAGATCTCTAAGCTTGCTTGAATGGAGGATCATGTAGAATCATGCTTACAACAAATAAAAGTTAGAACCATTATGATTAAGGATTATTGGGGTTTTGATGATATGATTAATTATGTTTTTACATTATAAAAACTTGTTTATAATGATCCCTAAATGTGTGTAATAATATGGGAGAAAGGTTGTGAAAAGAGTTGGTCAAGAGATAAGCAAATGGGTGCTATTTATAGAAAACCCAAATCTTGGCCGTCATGGATCCACGGATCCAGTTATGGTGGATCCGTGTGTTATGGTGGATCCGTGTGTGTGCAGATTCAAAAAACTAGTTGTTATTTTGTCTTTTGTAGTTATCCACAAATCTTAACAAAATCTTCTTAATTGTAGTACAAGCTTCTAGAAACAAAATAGTTCTTAACTTAATATGGAAATATTTAGTAGATTATGAAAGATTTATTTCCATAAATAGCTAGACAAGAATTAATTAGTTTTGTCCTTATTCACTAATTAATTTGTCCTATTATCTAAAGAGGAAATATATGTTTTGGGCTGTGTTTGGCTAAGGGTTTATGGGGCTTGGGCTTTTAAAATAAGCCGGCATATAAGATAAGTCTCGTTTGTCATGCGGACTTATAAAAGGGCTTTTAAAATAAGCCGGCTTATAAAATAAGCCTCATAATAAGGGCTAAAAACTTTAGCCCGGGGCTTTTGAACCATAAATTACTCATATACCCACAAAAATATCTAACATATACCAAATATTTATTTAATTATGTCCTTTTAGTAACTTTGAAATAATAAGCCCCGGCCCCAGCCTATTTGCCAAACAAGTTTTAAAAAATACAAATTTTAATTTCGGCTTATAATATAAGCCCTAGCCCCAGCTTCAGCCCCATCACAAGCCCAGCCCTAGCTCCAGCCCATTTCG
>BQNB010006229.1:4417-97421 GCA_026074375.1 Tanacetum coccineum | reverse complement strand
AGTACATGGTTGCTAAGTCAAGTCATTATTAGTGTATACAGTTTTGATATGATTGTGATTCATGGTAGTATTTATTTTACAAATAAATGGGGAAGAAAAGTTAAGTCATTACCCCCATGTTTGTCTAATATTCTCCATGTTATGTTGATCCTTCTCTACTCGGGTCATTAGTTAGTTTATTTCATTAAGTATTAAAAACTCAAGTGTAGGGGTGCAATTATAAACCCCAAGTCATGTATTATTTATGTTTCAGCAGATGGCAGGGCAAAAGTGTATATAATAAAATCGAAAAAATGAAAAAAAAAAAAAATGTTAGATACGGGCTGCCATCTTGCTTTTGTTTATGTTCAAGAAAGTGTCGAGAAAAGAAAAGAAAGAGTTTGATGTAGAGTTTGTATATTATTGTCCTAGTCTTGTCGAGTCTTGGCTTAGCAACGCCTTTTACATGTATTCTTGTATATAATTAGCTTGCCATGTAACATTTCACATTTTCACACCTTTTTATGTCAATAAATATCCCACTATTTATTTTAAACTTTTACACGATCACTTTTAATTTTTAACATTTAGCTAAATCGCGTAAACTAATTTTTTTTTATCATTCAACGTAAACGGGCACCAAATAAAATTAAAGTTTACGTCAAACAAGCATTATATTATTTTTACGAAAGTAATAATTTACTTTTTATATTTTATTTTATTTTTTACGTAAAGCGTTTACGTTTCGCAATTTAAATTACATTTAGACATTCACGGAACCACCAAAATTTTTCTACGCTTCAACAAATACCCATTATTATACCCAATACCCAAAGTTTTTATAAAACTTCACCTATGTTAACATTGGTGGTCATATTGTACATAAAATAAATCAACTAGAACATACACTTTACTAGTATTACCTTTATACATTTAAACTACAACTTTAGGCTTCAAGTAAATGCTAGATATTTTGTATAAGACCAAAAATCACCAACTAGCACCTCCCCCTCCTTATTTTCATGGGATGCTTCCCATATTAGGAAACCATGAGCACACAAACACTTAGCTAGGACCTTGTACAACCAAGACTCTTTATTACCTAGCCATGTATAGTAGTCTTAACCAAGACTTCCCTAAAAGCCTCATCTTGTCCCAAGACTAAAACTTACAATCTTTGACTAAGTCCAAGTGATATATAAGGTATGTACTAGTTAGTTTATCACACACATCTCATTTTATTAACCAAAAAACTTTACAAACTCTCTTTGTCTCTCCCTCTAGCCCACGGCTCACTCTCACACCAAACAAACAATCCATAAAACTTTTTCTACCACTTATACAAGCATACACACAACATATATAAGACCTACTAAGATGGTTTGAAGGTTAGGTTAAGTATTTTCAAGTGTTGAAGCAAAGAAAGTGAAATTAGGGTTTCTTGGGAAATTAAGGTTTCTAATCTTGCAAGCTTGGTTTAAAAATCTAAACAAGGGTTTAGATTATATTTCTCATCATCATTTATCACCTTAAGGTTATCTAAAACCCTTTATGTCTTTACATTTATCATTTTATGCATATATGAGTTCTATATAGTAAATCACCACTTAGGATATGTTTAACTTGTAAAAGTGAATTTTTCTTGTAAACATGATTTTATGAACTTGTACACATGTTATATAGATATAAATATGGATCATGAACTTTATTTAATTATGACAAGTTAAATAATAAGTATAGGATAACTTGTGGTATTTATTAAGTTAAAATTATAGAAAACAAAGTATGAAAAATGAGTACACCTAAAAGATTTCAAAAGGGACTGTTGGATTTCGTGTTTTAGACAGTAGGTTTTGACATTTTATAAGGATAATACACCTCATGACGATTCCAAAATAATAAGAAACTCGAAAAACCGATTTATAACGAAAAAGATACGACGATTTCAAGTTTACGTTAAATATATACTTTTATAAAACTATTTTTATAAAAGTTACTATTCACCACAGAAACTTATACTTTTAAAACATCAATAAATCGATAAAACTTTTAAATACGAAGACGTGCTCGAAAGAATCGCTAAAAACGGAGTTAAAACGAATAAGTTACGACATTTACGAGATTTACGATAACTAAATCTATAAAAATAAATATATAACTGTTATGAACAGTAAAATCACTATTCATCAGAAAAACTCAAATTTTGAAAATGTTATATTTTGATAACTCGTCTTAATACGAAGGCGTGGACGTAAGAAACGAAAGAAACGGACTTAAAACGAGAAAGTTACGCCAGTTTTACTAAAGTATACTTATAAACGTTTTTACTTTATAAATATGATTTCACTAAAACGATTAGATGGTGATGTAGCTATATAGAATTATATGTGGTATTAGTTAATCAAAGTACTATATTACTAGGGAGTTTCATAATGAGGCCTCTTCGGGGTGGCGTATCGACGAGTTGTTGGATTTACGATTTAAAGTGTCCTAGCTCCTCATACGTCACTACATGACCTCTTAATTATGATAGCCCGAACGATAGTATGATGAGCTATACGACCTATAAATAATCAAGTGTTTAGTACTTATACGACCTATATTGGATTAGGTTGCATTCGATCGTAAGCGTGACGCTTTTTCTATTGTGAATACTTGTTGATTACCATTCACTCAAGGTGAGTTCGTAGCCCCTTTTTCTACTACTTGCTTTATTAAATACGGAGGAGATTACATGCTTGATTTCTTTGGACACAAGTGTTTTCAAAACTGTATGCTATTTCTTGATTACGTTATTACCTAAGTTACCGTATTGCCATTTAAGTCCCCTTTTATCATGAACCGTTAAATACCTGCTGGGTATATGCTAGTGTTATGGATAGATCTATCGGGACTGACCATCCCCGTCTGGGCTGTGGTTTCTAGTTGACCATTGACGCATTTAACATTTGAAGAAAATTCGTAGGATGTTTGGCAACATCTTTATTGAGAAAATTCGTAGGATGTTTTCGTAACATTTGTATCCGTGTTGGGGCACAAACTTCGAGTACTGGTTTGTTTACAGTTTATTACGTTAAGGTTCGGTGTCATGAGCTTAGGGAAATAATACAAAGTGTTGGACTATCGAATGTATTTCATAGTCTACTATTACTTAAATCTTGTGGTCCACGCTATTTCCTGATAAACCTATGAATTCACTCAACAATTTTGTTGACGTTTTAGCATGTTTTAATCTCAGGTGCTGAGGCATAAGCTTGGATGGGAGCCGTGACGGATATCTATTAGAGGGATTCTGACTTCTTAAATTCAATGAAACTTTTGTCTTATAAAATCTTAATGTCTTTTTATCAAAACTATGGGACCTAACGTGAAAACTCTGATCTTTTGTAATGACATTGAATGAAACTTATTTTTAACGTCCATTTAAGGTCGTTTTCTATATCTTGATTTTTGTACTTTGACGTAGCACCCCATTGTTACTATTCCGCTGCGACTCGATTTTCGGGGTGTTACATAGCACGTAGACTCCATAGAACACCTTGATGGAATATCCAAATTAAGCACCTAAAACATTGCTTAAAACGTCAACAACAGTTGGTGAATTCATAGGTTTAATTTAAACGTAAGCGTGGACCACAAGATTAAAAAACGTGTACACTGCTATAACACATACAACTTCACAAAACTATTTACGTTGCACTAAGCTCATGACACCGAGGCTCAATAAGTATGTAGTATTATAAACATAAGCTTGCCCTAACACGTGTCCCAAACCAAAGACCACCTAATGACATCTGACATGATATACATCCGTTTGATCGGTACCTCCAATTCAATTAAGCGCTACTTTCCCAGACGAGGGTTAATAGCCCTAATAGATCTATTTATAACACTCGCGCTCATTTAACCAATACGGTAGGTCAAGAAATTAATGGATTATGATATTTCGAGCAATGGTAGTTTGTACGCTACTTAGGCAACACGTAAACAGGAAAGAATAACGCAAAGTACTTGTGTCTAATTTCAAAAGTAAACAATGTTCTCACCCCAACGTAATAAAGTAATCGTAAAACAGTAAAAATATGGGGCTATGAACTCACCTTAAGCAGTGGTGAGCAAAGGAAAATTTAATAGATGAAGCACGAAAATCAAGAAGTCCTAATGGCGACCTAAGCAAATGACACACCTTAGGAAAGGAATATATATATATAACGAACGACAAAAATTATTTATACAACTCATGGGATCTCTGTGTGTTTGTGTCTTAGTTCCGTTAATAAAAACGTGACTCTACGAAGAAAATATATTTTTAGTTTATTTACGACATTTCGATGAAAACTTTCTAATTTTGGAAAGTCACTATCTTCGAAAAGTTTGAAATCCCCAGGCGTTAATACCGTTCTCTAATGTTTGTTATATCCAATCCTACAACGAAACGCACTAAGCAAGACCTAAACGCCATCCTCCTGTTTTTAATCCATTAGTGTATTTATTTAAAGACCTTCTATTTTTATAAAGTCCAAACGTTTTCAAAAAAATAGTTTTGAAAAATTATTAACGCGTCCTAACCATTTAATGAAGATATTATAGCTTTAGCTAATGTTTTCAAAGCTCAGTCGGGCTCGAAAACGCCTAAAAACTCTTTTTTAACTTCCAATCAGCACCATACCTTTGACTTTTTCCGAAAAACTTTGCCTAACTTTCACTCAGATTATATCTCTCTCATTTTGCACTTTGAAGCTTAAAAATCTCGCGAAATATTAAATGAAACATTGTTTCGGACAACTTTCGTGTTTTACACGAAAGCTAAAACGGACTCGAAAAGGGTCAAATTACCTGATTTTGATTCTGCACAGAAAGTCAAAATGACAGCTTTTGTCGAAAACCTTTCCAACTTCATTTGGCCGTAACTCCTTCGTTACAAGGCGTATATTGACGTTCCTTATATGAAAAACTATCTACGCGAAACGAGCTATCTTAAAGTTGCTTCCTTTATTGTTCAAAACGTTTTTAGTCGCCTAAAACCTACACGCAAAGTTCGCACAATAACTCATAAATCCCCAAACACTTCAAAACCAAACAACAACTTCTCATAGTGCCTAGTCTAGCCTATCTTCATTAACGACTACTTTCTAACAACAAAACCACCTCAAACATTCTCTTAACCCCATCGCCACACTTCTAAAATCATTCAAACCTAACTAGTATATCAAAAACATGCTTTTTAAATATAAAGTTTCCACCTTTTTCAATATTTCACAAAACCATTTTATTAGTTTTCATAAAAACGACACAAACACTTAAGTAACCATACCCATATTCCACAGAAACAAAGAAAAGGGAGAAGACGGGTTCAATGATTTACTTACAATCGATACGGATGAGATGGAAAAACACAAACTTGACAAAGATGCTTGAAAAACTTTAAAACCCTAAATATCACCAACAAAAGAACCCGAATAATTTTTCAATTAACCCACAATTAAAACCGTCTTCAATATTGGAATAAAGGAGAAACAAACACCAAAAAGGGGTGTTTGTTTGGTCGGCGATGCAAGAGATGAAGAAGATGAGAGGAGAGAATTTAGTTTGTGTATGTTTTTAGTGAAAGAAAGTAATGACGGAAAATGAATGAGGGTTTATGGATAAATAGAGAATGAATGTCTAGGTGCATTGAATAGATTTGAACCCAGAACATTCAAGAATTGGATCCTAGGATAAGCATCTAAGGAGATCAACTTGCTAAAAATAGGGAGCCATGTTGGCTGTGAGGGGGGAGGGACACAACAAAAAGAACTAAGGGGGTTCATTTGATTATTTTGAATTTTGAATCATGCAAGGTGGTGTCCAATGTGTTTTTGATATTTTTGGAAAACACTTGATATTTTTCTAACAACGATTACGGTATACGCAAAAACTAAAAACACGCGACAACTTAAAAAGAAACTACAAAAATTTAAATATTCATTCAAAAGTAAAAAACGCAACATTTGTCGAAAGACTACATTAAATGGCAAGCCGGAACGCATCCGGTAACGATTAGCAGATATAAGCAGGAAACCTCCCGGTTACAGGTCAAATCAACACGAAATTAAATAAAGTCAAACTGACATACCAAAAATCAAAGACGATGACCTGAGAATTTACGGGGTGTGACGGAAAATATGTATATATATATAACTAAAAAAGTTATGTGTATATAAATATTCAGTTTTTTTGGTTTTGTTTGGTTTTACTTTTGTCAAACTATAACCAAACCAAACACCAATTAAATACTTCAGTTTGGTTTCAAACCAGACCATACACCAATTAAAGTTTTCGGTCCAGTTTTATCCAGTTTCAGTTTGGTTTATTTTTTGGTTTGTTCGGATTCAAACCGAACACTGAACACCCCTAGTATTTAGTGGGGAGGGCCCGACCTACTATAATATTGCATTATAATTTATAATTTATAGTATTTTACAATGAGTTGTGTTTGTGTATTTTTGTTTTGTTTTATAATTATAATTTCTATTTTAATTAATTGAATGAAAAAGAAATTAAAAAGGTGGGTCTCAAAAGAGGATGACGTTATAGGCGTTGTTAGTGAAGATGTATTTTGGTGTGTTGGTGGTAAAATGATAAAGCTGAGGTGGTTTCATTTTTTGGTCTTATATATCTTATGACACCTAACGCTCTAATACAACTTTGGTTTACTTATTGTAAAGTCTAAGGGTGTGTTTGTTTGAAGGGTGTCTTTTTAGGATTTGACTTTAGTCATGAAAACCAATGTTTGTTGGAAATCTTATTTGAAAATTGGGATTGATAGCGTGAAGTCCTACACTTTTGAAATCATGTTAGGGTGACTGGGTTTTGAGTTTTAGTGGGTCTTATGTGTATCTGTTTTTGTATTTTTCTCTACTCTCTACATTTATATATAATTAATTTAATATCAAATTTACATATAAATTCATAAAATAACAATTTATCTTTTTATAATATATTTTTTGTTTACGCGTTAAATTTAAATTATATTCCAAATCTAAATTCAAATCCTAAACCTGTTTACAAACCAAACAGACCTTAAATATCGTCATCTAGATTTCTTTTTTTAACTGACGATTATTTGATTATGTTCATCATTTTGAATCGTACAATCACTGTTACAATTTAATGCCCTAAAATAATTTGATCGTTTACAAATATGAAGAATTGAGTGTTGAAAGGGACTTGTAGTGTTCAGGTTTGATTTACTGTTAAACTCTGGTTACAATTGGTTAAAAAAAGGGTAAACACCATTTATGAACTACATACTATTTTTAGTGTCTCATTATGAACCATGTACTATTTTTAATATCATTATTAACCACTAAACCGGTTAGTATCTGGTAATGTCTACGTGTAATTTCTTTTTTTAATATTTTATTTATTTATTTATTTTCTTACTCGCGGGTATTTGACCGTTCTCTTATTGACCACAATCATAAAAACACATACTTAACCATAATCATAAACACCAAACCCTAAATCCATATTCATAATCACCAGAATCATCAAAAACAATGTCAGACAAGAAAGACAAAATCAACAAGAAAAGGACTGGTTAGTGTTATTTATTTGCTTATTTATTCCGTTATGCTTATTTACTTATATATTCTGTTATCCTCATTTATGCAGAACAAGATTGGAGCAGAGTAGAAAGAACTCCAGATTTGATAGACTATGTGTATAATAAGTATGGGGACGTTGAAGTTACCGACGAGATGGTAGAAGACTTGTATGATTATGATATGATGAAAAGTTAGTGTTTTTCTTCCATTGTTTATAGTGTTGCCTGCATTTCCATTTTGCCTGAGTTTCCATTTTGTCTGCATTTCCAATTTTCCTGCATTTCCATTTTGCCTGCATTTCCATTTAGAATAAAAGGGTGTTTGGAAATGCTAAATGAACTTAAACTGATACACCTTAAATGCAAAAGTTTAAAACACACCTAATGGTCTGCCAATATGTTCTGTAGATAAATTCCTGTCCATGGTAGAAGCTGAGAAAAAGGCAAAAATGATGGTAGAATCTAAGAATGTAGAATCTGAGAAGATTTATAGAAAGTTGATGGCGACTGATGATATGGTTGAGTATGTTTTGGAGAAGTATGTGAAGAACTGGAAGGTCGAAGATGAAATAGCTGATGTCATACTGGAAGATTTGCAGATTAAATATGGGAAAGGTTAGTTTATCAATTACATACTACATTTATAGGTTGTTTGGAAGTGTCTTGTATATGTACATTTAACATGTCTTAATCTATTTATTTCTAGATGATAAGGGGAAGAGAAAAGTTAGAGGGGATTTGGCTAAGGAAAATCACGTAAAGTAGGCAGGGGATGATGTTGATCTTGTTGATGCTGATGATGTTGATCTTTTTGCTTCTCTTGATCTTGAAAACAGAGTCAAAACATTTGAAGAGGATTTTACTAGGTTGCTAAAGGCCATGAAGGTAAAAGAGGCAAAGGAGGCATAATTGAAGGTGCCTAAAGGTATATGTCTTTGCCTGTTTATATGTCTTTGCCTGGTTAAAAATGTTTATATGTCACTTCTAAAGTTTTTTAATTGTTTATGTATTCCAATGCTTGCAGAAGTGATTGAAGTATCCAGTGATAAAGATGAAGATATTGTCTGCTTTAATGATGTTATATATCCTCTCACTGACGTTGAGATAAGGATGTTTAAGAATACACCCATTGTGGAAACTAGAAGGGGGGTTGAATAATTTTTACCGTTTTAAAATTAAAACTTAGATTGTCGACTTATGTGAATTCAAGAGATATACACAAGTGTATATGATAGCGATGCAATAAGTAAATAAATAATCTACAAAATGTAAGCAAGTAAAGAGAAGAAAGATCAAACCGATGATACAATGATTTAAAAAAAACTATCTCTCAAAACTCTTATGTGTGAGGCTTTCTCTCCTTGTGTGGGCGATTCATGGCTTCCTTGTGTCTAATCTTTCGTGCCTGATTTTCCATCTTGTTTTTCAGATTCGATCTAGGGTTCTTGTTTCCTATTGCGTATTTTTTTCTGTTCATATTCGGTTCTTGATTTTAATTAGGGTTTGTTCGATCCTTTTTAATTCCATAGTTCTGATTGTGATTTGATTAAATTAACGTGGGAGGCTTGTTCTTTAAATTGTATCTGATTGCTTGTTTGTGATTGGGTGTGGTGGCTAGGGCTTGGTTGCTTATATTAATATTTTATGCGGCGATTAGGGCTTATCTGATATATTATTTATTTAATCGGCGATTAGGGTTTGTAATAAACCCATTGTGAATCGGTTCTGCTATCTCGTTACTGCTGGTGTTTTGGGATTCGTTTGTGCTTACTGGACGATCATGGATATAGGGTGAGGTTTCTGATTGGTGTGTTTGAAACCCTGATAAGTGTAAAATACACATATCCTTTTATGCTTAAAATAACCTAATTAAACCCAAAACAGCCCAAAAATGGCAAAAATATGCTTGTATTTGTGTTTTGTGTGTGCAGGTACGGATATATCAAAAATCACAAGAAAATAATCAAAAACAAACAAGCACAGACACGAGAATCAGAAGAGTACAAAAAGAAGCCAAAGAATCAAAGCCGAAGCCAGAAAAGTCAAGCCTCAGTCAAATCCAGTCAAAGAAAAGTCAATCATTGGTCAACAAAAGTCAACAAGAACCACAATATTCCATTTTAACCCTCAAAGTTTCACAAAAGTCCAAAAATGTCCCCTCCTCTAATTGGGCCTCACCCGGATCTTTAGGCCCAAAACCTTAGCCCATTTCCTTTTATAACAACCACAAGGACCAAACTTGCAAATTCCCAAACCCTTTTATAAACAAAGAAGAAAAGAAAGACAAGGGCCATTTGTGTCATTCTCCAAAAGTCAAACGACTTTTAACCGTTTTTAGTTATAAAGAAAGGGCGCCAAAAGTTACTATTCATCCATCGTCCCCCCTTTTTCACCCCTCAGTTAAAAACAAGGGGCAAATAGAAATTAAAGGGTGCTTAGGTCAATTCAAGTGATCGTTTACAAGATGGCAGGGAGAAATTAGTCAAATCAAGGCTCTAAGTATCCCTCTATCAAGCTCATGCCACGTAGCAATGGTGAAAGCACAATGGAATGTGGGTTTTTGTGCTAAAACACTCACAAAAGAAGCACAAACGTCACAAAAGAGAATGACATGCTGGCAATCCTCAGGTGTCCACAAATTGATCAAACGGCCACAATAGAAGCTCAAATGATTGAAGAAATGATTGGTTGAGATTGAAAGTTTGGAGAGCAAGGCAAGAGGGCTAGAATCTTCCAAGGCAGGCTATAAATAAGAGCACACTTCTCACACACACACGATCCATCTAGTCATAGCTTAATTGAGTTGTAGCTTAAATTTTAATTTCTAGCTTAATGATGTTTTTAATCTTGTAATTTTCCTTTTTAAGTAATGTAAGAAAGCTTTTTATTAATGAAGTTCAGTTTTTTCTTAATCTCTCCAAATTTCTTTTTCATAAGCTATCTTAATAAGCCAAGTTGTCTCAATAAGCTAATAAGCTCATTTAAAGCTCTTTTAGTCTATAAGCTGAAATAGAGCTTATTGAATTCAGAATTAATCATATCTAAACCTTTAATCATCTTAACTTACACTTGTGGATTATTGAGCTTTTTGGAAGGAGAACCAAACATGGAAGGGTTCTCAAGGACTTAACTCCTAGCTTATTCATAAGCTAGGAGAGCTTGTAGCTGCCTTTGCTGATCCTCTTGTTTAGTTAGAGGAGTTTGTAAGTTTCTCTTTAATTTCCTTTTATTCTAGCTTTAAATAGTAATCTCATTGCTTTCTATATTTAGATCGGCTTATTTGTTTATTCTCTTTGCTTATTAGTGCTTAATTGAGTTTTATCTAGCTAAATCATCATAGTTGTTTATTTGTTTTTAACTTTCTTAATTTGAATCATAGTTTTTCATAAAATACTCTTAAAAAACTTGAAAAAACCAAAAATAGGTAAACGAGCTTAAATCTTAGATTACTGCTTATTTAGTTGTTAATTCATACTCATTAGGAATAATATAAATTCTGCATTATCTGGTCTTAAGTTTTTGATAATTAGATTTTCATTTCATAAGCTTAATTTGATCTATCACTTTTTAAAGGGGTGTTTGGCACAAGAGTGTTTGACCTCAAAAAGTCAAAACTAATTGTGCAATTTATTCAAGTTAGCTGAGTTTTCATTTAAAAACAGTAGTATAAAGATTTTCAAAGTTAGATTGGTTAATTTTAAGAGAAGTTATGGCTTATTTACTCATCTCAGCACCAGGGTACTTTTAGGGTTAAAGTTACATGGCTTAATTTTGAGATAGGGGTTCTAGGCTTTGCTTGTGCTTAAATCTAGTTTTAACACACTCATTTGAGAGTGTATAGAGTAGTGGTAACCCTTAAAGAAGCCTGCATTTTAGTCTTTGTAGTATTGCCAATTGCACCAGCAGTACTAACATAAGTTAGTACTGCTGATTTTCAAGCCCCAATTTAAGCCATCAAAGTTAGGATTTAGTAGCTTATCTTTTAGTATTTTATAGTTGGGTAATAGCTTAATATAGATTTAGATTTATTTCTTATTAGTTTAGCTTAATTTGCTGCCAAAAATTCACCAAAGTGCACCAGTACTAACTAACAAGTTAGTACTGCTGTAACAGTTAGTACTACTACCTTTGGCTTAATTTTTAGTTAAGTAAGAATAGGATTTAGGATCTTAGATTCAAGTAGATTAAGGTCTAGTTATAGCTTAATATAGATTAGGACTTAAATTTCATTCTCTAGCTTATTTACCTAGCTTAATTTAGCTGTCAAAATCACAAAAATATTTACAAAAAAACCAAAAACAGTAGGTAGCAATTTAGCTTATTAAATTTAGAATCTTAGCTTAAGATGGTAGAAGTTAGAGCTTAAATAGATAGATAATAATCAGTTTTATAAGTTTTCAGTAGCTCAAAGTCTAGATTTTCTATTCGAGTATTTTAGCTTAATTAGATTTTTGCTTATTGCTTTTGTTTTCTGAGTTTGCCTAGTTCATGATTAATTTTAGTAGCTGAAAAGGGTTTCTAGCTCTATTTTCTTTTCTTAATTAGCTTAAGCTAGTCATAAGCTAATTAGAATTTTTTTTCCTTTTCCAGTTTGAATTAATTTTGAGTCTTTTATAGCTTATTTTCTAAAACTAAGAGTTAAGGCCTCCTTTCTGAGGTCAGTTTAGAAATAAGCTCTTATTGAGCTTATTTGTTATTTTCAGCCCAAGTAGCTTTTATTAATTTTGTTCCCCCTAGTTTCCTTTACAACTTTACTCTTTCGAGTTTTTAGTGATAAGCACTTTTAGAATTTGAGCTTATAATTGGACTTTGGTTGTTATCGGGTTGGACCTCAGGGACTGTTTGTGTAACTTTCAAATTTTATTTGAGTCTTAGTTAGTCCTTGCCCGTTAGTTACTTTAGCTCAGTTTGCCCTTTTCCCTTTCGCACCATTAGTCCATAGTTAGTTTTTAATTAGTTTTATTTAGTTTTAATTAATAATTAGGTTTAGGTTTTAATTAGTTTAATTAAACTTTTATAAAAAGATAAAAATTAGGGCTTTTATTTTTAGAAAATTTCTGCACATTTTCTTTAATTAGTGTAATTTTTATAGAAATTTTAGGACTTTATTTTTAAGAATTTTATTATTCTTATAGTTTTTAATTAGTTTAAATTTTAGAAAAAATCATATCTTTTAATCTAAAAAGCCAAAAAAAAATGTTTTTCTTTTTCCTAAAATTTTCTTTTATCCTAATTTAGGTTTAGCATTTTAGTTTATATTTTTAAAGATTAAAATTAGTTTACTTGCTTACTTGTCGCGTTTAATTTGTTTCCCGTAATTGTTTAATTGATTTTAATCGTCAAATTTAATTGTTGTTTTTAATTTAGTAGTAAAAGATCATCAAATCATCTATTTGCGTATTCAAATCATAATCCGGACTTAAACGAGGATTCAATTTCACTAGTCGTTGGGGAAACGACCCGGGTGATCATACTTACCCGGTTTAATATACGTATTATATATTATATTATATATATTTTTTAGAGTGAATTTTATCAAGGGTAACTTGGTAATTTTCTTAATAGCTCTTAAGGTTATATTATTATAATATATTTTAAGTGTATAAAACTAGCACATCAAACCCTAATTTATTAGGGTTTTTTTTGCTACTGGTGGGTTTTCATTCTGTTGGGTGTATCGAGTTAGGAGAGATGGAAAACAATGTCGATCGTAGTAAACATGATGCGTTGAATAAACTAGATGGGGTTGCTGAAGGATTGCTTGAACGTATTAGAAGATCTCGTGCATTGAGGGCGTCCGAATCTGATGTAAACCCAAAGCCTCTTAAATCGATTCTGAAAAGATCGATTCAATCTCCTATTGCTAAGGATAATAACGGGGTTAGGAAGGTTTCTATGAATCCTACTACCATGGTATGGGAGGTCGAAACGGATTATGCATCACCAATTCATAACGCTGATGAGAGTGGGTTTCAACCGAGTCTTACTAGTGAAAGGGTTGGTTCGACGCATACTAATGCTCATGAGAATGTGGTGACTGCTGATAAGGGGGTTTCGAATGCTACTGGTCTTGCTGATTCGTCGAGTAAACAACAAGGTGGTCCTAATGCTAATGAGCCTATGGCTGATGCGAATATTGTTGGTGCTTCTATGGATGCGAGTGATACAAACTCTTTGACAAATGCTACTAAACAAGCAGCTGGTCCTAAGGTTAATACGTCTTTTGCCTCGGTTATTAAGTCTAATCAGAACAAAGTTGTGCAAATTACAGAGCTTAGGAATGAGGAACATGTGGAGGGTGCAGCCGTGACTATTCCTATTGAGGAGGTAAGTTCACGGTTTGCTAACACTTTATATGGGTATTTTGTTGGGAAACGGTTGGCGTTTCGCTTAGTTGAGAACTATGTTCAGAATGTTTGGGCTAAATTTGGGATAAAGCGAATTCAACTTCATGGTGATTTTTTCTTGTTCCAATTTGAAACTAAAGAAGGTATGGACAGAGTTCTAGAAAATGGACCGTGGCTGATTCGAATGGTTCCATTGATTTTGAATGTTTGGTCTCCAGATTCTGATCTACATAAGGCAAAGATCAAGAAGGTTCCGGTGTGGGTTAAACTTCACCATGTTCCCATTGTTGCTTACTCAGAAGTGGGACTTAGTCTCATCACCACTCAAATTGGGAAACCAATTCGGCTTGATGCGTATACGAGTAATATGTGTTTGCAGTCATGGGGCCGTAGTGCGTATGCT
Source organism: Tanacetum coccineum (assembly GCA_026074375.1). Classification (NCBI taxonomy): domain Eukaryota; kingdom Viridiplantae; phylum Streptophyta; class Magnoliopsida; order Asterales; family Asteraceae; genus Tanacetum; species Tanacetum coccineum. Next base: position 83,104 of record BQNB010006229.1, on the reverse strand, counting down.
CGTGCTCTTATTGAGGTTTCGGCTGAAGATGCTCCTAAGGAAGAGTTGGTGATTGCTATTCCTCTTGGTAAGGATAAAGGTCATTCGTTAGCTACTATTCGCATTGAATATGAGTGGACACCTCCTAGGTGTTCTACTTGTTTAATTTTTGATCACACGGAAGAAAAATGCCCAAAGCGTCCTAAAGAAGTAACTACGACTGTGGTTACTAATGTTGAAGTAAATCATTCTAAGGATGTGGCTGATGATGGTTTTGAGGTTGTTAAAAAGAAGAGGAACAAGAAGAAAAAGCACCAAAAACAGGTAGATGGGGTGGTTTTGAATAAACCATCGCTTACTTTGCATTATCGTCGTGTAGATAGAGGTAATTCAACTAAACAATCTGGTTCATATGTTGCAAGTACTAGTAAGGAAGGTGGGAAATCTGCTGCTACAAGTACTCAATCTAAGAATGTTCGTTTAGAGAATTCCTTTAGCGCGCTTAATGATGATGAGGATAATGAATGGAAGGATAATACCACGTGGCAGCATTCTCAACAAGTTCTTGATGTGCTGAATGAGAGCGATAGTGAAGTGGATGAAGTGATCACTTTGGATGATCGTGGAGGCAATCTCAAGACCTTTTAATTATGTTTTGTTATTGTTTTTATTGTTTATGCACCTTCAAGTGGTTTTTCCCTATAGGTGCTATTGGTTATTTTGTAATAGGAAAGTAATCATATGGCATGTCATATGATGTAGTGGCTGTTCAAGTTGTGGCTTGAGGTTAATGTAGCATTGCAGCTACATTCCATTGTATTTATCGGTTTTTTGGGAATATATTTTTTACCGGGGTTTGGATTCCCCTTTACCCAAAAAGATGATACAATGATTTATAGTGGTTCGGCTACGAAGCTCCACTTTGCCCTAATCCAATCCCCAAGTACCCAACTCGAGAGTTATCTTCACTAAGTCAACAAGCTCCCTTTACGCGGAGAAAACCGTACATGTCGCTTACACTTTTTCGGTACTAAGCTAAATACCGAGTTCTACTTAGAGATAGAACCAATCTAACACACTATGTATTTTGAGGCCTAAATACTAACCTATCATACACATAAGATACACACAACACACAACACAAGATATACAAGATGAATGATTATCACAAACGTGATGACACAACTAAATTATTAACACTTGAAGCTTGACGTCTTCTTGATGTGTTTTCAAGTGGAATGAGATGATCACTTTGTCCTAGATTATGTAACAAGTATAATGGTCAAAGAATATAAAAGATAAAAGATGTATGTGAAAAATATTTGTCAAGAGTTATTTAAAATGAAAGCTTAAGGTTGCTATTTATATGCAAGCCTTTGAAATTCAAATGTTGTCCCAAACAGTTGGATGGTGCGACCCACGGATCCACCATCAGCTAGATATGTGCCTTGTTACGGTGGATCCATCCGAGGAGCTGGGACAACATTTGTCATTATATGATTAACCCCAAATCTATACAAAATATTATTTTGTACTTATTAAAACTAGTTTAATAGATTATTCTAGAATAAAATATTTCTTATCACCAATAAGGAAAGATTTTTAGATTTGGAAAGATTTGAAAAGATTGTTTCCACTTATGGTTAATCTTATTTTGTCTTACATGATTAATATAACTACCTTATAATTAATCATGTGTTAACTTAAATCATTTAATTAGAAAGGGTTTAGGCAAATGATAATATTTTTCTTTGATCATTAACTATGTTTAATAATTCCGTATTCATACCTTAAGTGATTTGTCGTCGTCAAGTAAACTTTTAACTAAATAACTTGTTTACGAAAATTTTTTCGTAGTATGACATTATATTTTTTATTATCAAAACATGAAGATCATTAAATATAAATATCGTTTTTGCGCGAATATTTGTATTAATAATCTCCCTCTTTTTGATGATGAAAAATATAATACTAATGCTTATTAAAAGTTACTCAATAAGTATTTAGTAGATGAGTTTACATATCTTCTCCCTTTTGTCGAAGCCAAAAGTGTTGTGAGGCGGACTTGCAAGTTCATGTTTTTGCGAATGTAAGTCACTTTGATACGAATGCACAAGTACAAAATACGATAAGTTGCAAGTGCTCACCCCTTGGTGTATGCTCTTCCTTGTTGGGGCACCAGAAATGTGTAAAGATGCGTACTACAAAACACAGTTAGTAGACAAGCAATATTATTGACCACACTATGACACCTAGACGCTCACATATATCAACACAACAAAATGAAATAATGTTAAATCCATTATAAGGGATAAAACATAAAATTTGGCGTTAAAGCCATTACACAATAATCTTAAACTAGAAAAAGAAAACAATTAAAGATCTTAAATCTTAGGATAAATGTCATTTTCCCATATAATCCAAGGGGTGAGGTAAGATTGCTATGCGGCTAATGCGGAAAGTAAGGTGGGTGTGATGAAGAGCCGAGGTGGTGTCGAATGTATGAGAACATGTAGTTGACACGGTTTCGGAGCATTTAGATTTCATGCCTTGTGGTGCTACAACATTGACAAAACATGTTGTGGAGGTGAGGCATGTCATTTGGATGAACAAAATCCAAGATGTTTGGAGGATTGGGAAAATCTTGATTTCCAAGATTTGGTGGTGGATGGTGAATGTTTTCAAGTGGAGGTACATTATTGTAGAGGAGAGGCGTGTTATTGTTAATGTAACAAACAATGGTCGGGTTGATGGTAGTGGGTTCAAGTCCGTGTGGTGGATTTGCTAAAACGGGAGGTGGTCATGAACCACGTGTTGGTGGGATGGATTCGAAAAAGGCCTAGTGGCCATATTATCCATGGTTGAGCATACAGGATCATTTTGAGCATATTTGTTAGTGGAGAAGTTCTTGAGGGTTCTTGTTTTATGAAGACAAAACGAAGTTTAGGTAGAGGGCACAGTGAGTTGGTGTCGGAGGGCCTCACCTTGGTGATGATGATGAGGTGTAGTGTGTACTCTTGCAAGAGATGGATTTTGATGGAGCTTATGGTGGTGAGAGGGATTTCTTTCTAGGTGGTGAAGGAGTTCTCTCATTTGGTTGTTCCTCACTTAAGGATGTGATATTAACATAGTTTGGATACTTGACACTCATTCTTGCGGTTTTTCTTTTGAAGTTTAGTAAATTTGTTTTGGATGAACTAGTCATGGTGGTGAACTAGTGATGTTGTATGAGAGAAATGTGGAGAATGTGTAAAGAAAATGGTGTTTGAGGGTGATGATTATAAGGAGAAGGTGATGATATGGTTTGTATAATGGTTCTTGGATTATAAGGAGAACATGTTATATCTACGGTTTAAGATCCCACAGAGATATCACTATGCAATGGATAATAGATAAAGTAGAAGAAAGTTAAAAATCAAGTTTGAATTTGGCGCAGACTGGGTGAGCACAGATCTACTGATACAGTTACGGATCTACCATATGGTGGGAATACTGGGTCGCAGGTTTCAATAAAAACAAACTGAATATCAATTTGCACCCCAAACACGAAACAAATTATCATGCAAGCCACATTATTTACTACCAAAAACATCAACATGATAAAATGTCCATAAAGCATAGCAAGGTAAACAGAGTACGTAGTTTCAACCATACAGTTTAAGCATGTAGATTCAAGTAGACAAGTTAAGAATTCAAAGACACAATAATTAAACATTCAAATTGTTTCACAAACAACTCTTCCTTCAACGACATCCTTGTAAAGTTGTACAATGCTCGACCCAAGTTTTTGAACATCCCTCTTTGTCACACCCCGACAATGGCGGAAACTCGGGAATGCAACATAATGGTCAATCATAACACAATATACAAATAGAAGAAAACTCCTCATTGCATAAAAACCAAGTGGCTTATGAAGACCATAACCTTTGAACAAACTCAAGTGATGTCCCAAATCGCAACTAAAATCCAACAATCTCAACAATTATCATATGCCCTCACAGAGGACCATAATCCAAACTTAATCCAAAACATCCAAGTACTAAATCAAACAACAAGCAAGCAGGACTTCAAACGAAATTCCACACGAGATACTACTAAGTCTGCTACCAAAATCACCAAACTACTCTTCTTTTACTTCACCTGAAAATGATACTCGAAAACGTCAACAATAATGTTGGTGAGCTCGTAGGTTTAACCTTAAACCTAAAAGCTATGCCAATATTTCAACAGTGGACAATTGTGTGTATCTAACAGTGAATATATGCAAACAACCTTAGCATCATCGCAAATCAATAACCATATGTCACTTACACACCTAAAGGGCCTACCAGCTGGAGCACTAAAATTAGGGGATGACCACACTCAAACCTGGGTAGGCGTACCCATCCGCTCCAATAATCACAAACATACTGGGTAGGGTACCATTCCCAATCCATCATAGTCAATAAATTACGGGGTGGCGTACCCATTCCGTCCAACAATCATACAAACATAGTATTTACATGCAGTATAAGAGCACATATCTTCTCCAAAACAAAACCTCATTTCGCACAGTCATTCAAAACATTCAAACACCATTTGAGATTCATTTTTCCCCAACGGAAACAGTAAAAAGTGGGGCTACGAGAACTCACATCAAGCAAGTCTTTAGCTACCCAATCTCAATCACACAAGCAAATGCAACGACGCCCGCACACGACCTAGTCCAGTTAATGTCCTAAATGTAATAATCCAATTCCAAAACAATCTTCAAGTTTGAAGCATAGTGTTTTAAACGTGTTGTACAATTTCCCAAAATAGTTTAGTGGTGTGATGGTTGACTACTTATTTCCACAATCATATCAATCTCATTCCCCGATAATACATACTTATACTATTTAGAGAAAATAGATAAGTAATATAAATAAATATTTATAATTAATAATTATAAATATATCTCGACAAGTCCATTCGGTAACCTTAGTCACTTCAAAATAATCATTATACGGTTGAAAATGAAATGTTTACTCGTAATAAACACATTAGAGAAGGTTTCGGGAAAATCATATTTTTTGTTTTTAGTGAATTATTAAATAAATAAAAATAATTAATATTATTTTTTATTTAAAATAAACACTCCATGTTTTAAGAAAATTTCTAAGTATAACTTTCTACGAAATTTCGACATGACCCGTACGTTTATACAACGTTTTTCAAAGTTTCGAACCTTATTTTCATCAATTTTTACAAATTCGACACTTTTCGACAAAATTTCAAAATCTCAATCTTTATCACTTACCAACACTTTTTCTCTAAATATTCATTCAATATCACTTCGTAAATACATTTTTCACTTTTAAAAGGTACGTCAAATTTCATAATACACATATATGTTATTGGGCCTTAAGGCCCAACAAGGGTCCATTAGGATATTTAATAGTCCAAAATACAATTTGAGTCCAAAACCAAGATCCATTTACATGTATAAGTATATACTTATATGTAGAAATAATCGCCCATATAAGCCCTCCATGAGCCGCGGCTCAAATAGACTTATTGGGTCATGAGTCCATAAACTCCAAAATACGTATATTAAGCTTGAAAATAAGCTAATAAGCTACGTATCGCATTTGGTTACTACCATAAGCCTCAAAAATAGCCCACAACATACTTCATAACACCAAAATAATCAAAATCACTTTTCTAGTGATTTTAGGAACCCATTCGTGGCATATAAGCCCCAAAATAAGCAAGAAATAACTTAAAAATAAGCCCTCGAAAAATATAGATGCTTATAAAAAAAATAAGCATTCTAGCATCATATATTATTCAACCATCACGACCACGACATCAAAACTACAAAAACCCTCTTTTTCCTTTTCTTTTTACACGAACCAAACACCCCATTTTTCTTTCGTTTCGCTTCCAAAAATCAATTTTCACAACGATCAACTTGTACAACTAACATCTATGCATCAAAATAAACCCAAAAGGACAAACGAAATTTAAATTTGAAAACTTACAAGAAAATCTTCAAATTTGTAGATTTCGACACGAACCGGACAACCCAAACGTTGTTTAAATGAATAACCAAACACTAGAATCAACCCCAAATATTTATGTCTTCATGTTTTCTTGATCAAACTTCAAAAATTATAAGAGTGTGTGTGTTGTAGGTGCGGACGAACACAAGAGAGAAGGGAGAGGATATTTTTTTGATTTTGAAAATGAACTATGTGTAAAAATGAGGATAAGGAAAGCATCTTATGTACAATTTGGACAAGGTTAGCTATAATTAAGCCACCTTGTCTCCCTAGTCTTCTTTTGACCGGCCATGGTATCTCATGGGGTCTCGGGCCTTTCTTTTCGTGTCGGGATCACTTAAATACTCGTAAAACTCAACCGTAAAATTTACCCCAAAGTTAATTAGCATTTTTATTCACTTTAAAAATACTTTTCCATTAACCTAGAGTATTCACATGACATATTTTCACTTTAAACCCTTCAAAACTCAATTTGGACATTAACGGATGTGTCGGACTTGTTTTTCGGCATTTCTCAAAATTCACGGGTCAAACCACCCGGAATACACTTAACACAATAATACCTTTCAAAAGGGATTATTAATCACAATAAACCTCAAATCATCACATATCTCATAAAATCACCACCGTCAACATGGTACAGAATCTGAATAAATTGACAACAGTCAAATAGTCAAAGGACTATAAATGAAATATTCAAAACACAAAAAGGGCAAAGGTTACATTCTACCCCCTTAAAAGAATTTCGACCCTGAAATTCAGCCACTAACATTACTAAACAAATGCGGGTACTTCAATTTCATCTGATCTTCACGTTCCCACGTGAATTCAAGGCCACGTTTCGGATTCCATCGAACCTTGACGATGGCAATCCTACTACGCTTCACCTTCTTAAACTCTCTTTCTAAAATTTCCACAGGCTCTTCCATAAATTTTAACTTAGCATAAACTCGAATCTCATCCGAAGGCACTTGCAGTGTTGGATCAGCCAAACACTTCTTAAGGTTCGACACGTGAACTTTCAGGACACCATTCAATTCCTCAGGCAAATCTAATCGATAGGCCACAGGGCCTACTTTCTTAATAATCTCAAACGGTCCAACAAACCTAGGTGCTAACTTCCCTTTCTTCCCAAAGTGTACCACACCTTTCCAAGGCGACACTTTGAGCAAGACATAGTCACCTACACTAAACTCTAGAGGCTTCCTCCTCTTATCAGCATAACTTTTCTGACGATCACACGCAACCTTAAGTCTATCCTTAATCTGCGAGATCTCTCAGTTGTCTCTTGCACTAACTCAGGTCCTATCAACTGACCTTCTCCAACCTCAGCCCACATAATTGGCGAACGACACTTTCTACCATACAATGCCTCAAACGGAGCACATCTCACACTAGAATGATAACTATTGTTATACGAAAACTTAACCAACAAAAGATGAACATCCCAACTTCCTCCGAAGTCCAGGACGCACGCTCTAAGCATGTCTTCCAAAGTCTAAATAGTACGCTCACTCTGACCATCGGTCTGAGGGTGATAAGCCGTACTCATATCTAAACGAGTCCCTAATGCCTCTTGCATTGACTGCCAAAACCTCGATGTGAAACGACTATCACGATCTGATATAATCAAGATCGGCACACCATGTCTAGCAACTATCTCATTCAAATACAAACCTAGCCATCCTTTCCAGCGAGAAGCCCTCCCATGAAGTAGAAAATACGCAACTTAGTCAATCGATTCCCACAATGACCCAGATTTGACCATGCCCACTTACAGTCCTAGCAACTTAGGGAACAAAATCCATTGCTAAGCTATCCATTCCCCATTCCCATATTGGAATATTCAGGTTGCTGAGCACAGCTCATATGCCTTTAATGCTCAGCCTTAACCTTATTCCTTTTCAGGTATTTAGCATTTGGAAGAACGTGACTTGGGCTCATTTGGAGAAGAAACGGATAAGACTACGAACCAACACCAAGACTCTTGAAGATTTGTGCTCACATCGGCTCGAGACGGCGTCACCAACTCTACATGATGTCGTCACAACCTACTTAGTGACGACGTCACAAAATTTCATGACGGCGTCAGCATGTGCCGACTCACATGCAGATCTAGAATATTCTACTCACGACATTTCATGAAGGCGTCAGCACGCGTCTCATGGATAGGAATTTATATTGCTAGCACAAAACCCTCAAATTCCACCCCCAAAATGCGTGGTTCACCCTTAGATATTATAGCTTTAGCTTTCTCGAGTTAAGGAGTGAGCAATCATGTGTGTCTATTTCATCGTTACAGATGTGTATATGTGGTTTCGTCGCCTTTTCTGGAGCATTGGGATCGGTATTAAATTATTTGAGTGTACCGGTAGTATATTAATTTCTAGAACTTGTGTTTGTGATGCATCCCGAGACCGCATAGTAAGTGTTAGGATTTGCTTGATAAGAGGCATTAGGATTAACCCATGTTTTAAACCTTTAATTGTTATGATGGTTACGTCGATCATATAAATATCCCACACCCTTCCCATGCACTTATTTTTAGTGTAGGAAACCCCTAGTACAACCCTCCGAGCCTATCCTTTTTCACTGTTCTCGTAATTTTCGTGTTAAGCCAGACTATTAAAAACAATCGTTACACCCAAATCATCTTAGCCCACCTTGTATGTACTCATTTTTAGTACATTATTGTTTCAACCCAAGTTAATTATTGAGTACACGGTTGCTAAGTCCATATCCTTGTAAATACAGTTTTGGGATGATTGGGATTCATGGTAGTATTTATTTCGCTAAAGAATGGGGAAGAAAAGTTAAGTCAATACCCCCATACGTTTGTTAGATGATCTCCATGTTATTTTGATCCACCTCAAATCGGGTCATTAGTTAGATTGTAAATAATCGAGTATGTAAAATTTTAAGTGTAGGGGTGTATCTAGAAAACCCCCATGATGTATTATATGTTTAAGCAATGGCAGGGCAAAAGTATACAAAAACAAATGTATACAAAAAAGGAGTAAAAAAATTGTATGACTTGCCATTTGCTTATGTTTATGTTTATGTTTATCATAGAGTCAAGAAAAGAAAAAGAAAGAGATTGATGTAGAGTTGTGTAGAGTTTGTAGATTGATTCAAGAGATTTATTAACCCTTTTTATATATAAATAAATATATAATACATATAAATATATAACAAGGATCAAAACCCACAAAATCAATAAATCCGGAAGTAGTATAGAATATTCTCGGGTCGTTTATCCCAACGAGGAGCGAATTAGAAAGTCGGAAGTCGATTTGTATTTCAATGCTTGAATGGGAAAGATGTTGATTGGATTTTCTAAAACAACGGGAAAAATAAGGCAAACTACACTAAAAACAAGAGAATTACACAAATTATACTAAAAACGCAAATGGGAAGCTAAAATGACACACTAAAAACCCTTATTTCTCAAAATTAAGCCTAAATTGATTTTTTTCACTTTTAATGGACTTAAATTGACTAAAAAGGAAGTTTGAAGAAAACTAGAATGAAAACGGAGCTAAATTGAGTTCAAAAACGAGAAAACGAGAATCGGGCCCGAAACCCGTTCTTTAAAAAGTTAAATTTTACAAAAATGACCCTACGAAAGTTTTTCTATTTTTCCTAGATACTATATGATAAAATAAAATTTTCTAAAAAAGAAAAATATTTTTTTGGTTTTTATTTAATTTATTATAATTAAAAAACAATTTAAAAGAAAATATATGATAAAAATATCAAACGATTATAAAAAAATGTGAAAAAATATAGAAAAGTGGATTAAGGTGTACTGGTTCTATGAAAAATAAAAGCTCGGGCTTATAATTAAGCTGTAATAAGCGGAAAACAGCTTATGGGCTTAATAGGCTAAAATGCCTTTATAAATTAAATGAGACAACTCACTACCGGATGAGCTATTGTAGCATAGCGGTAGTGAGTATGTTATAAAGTGTTGGTTGATGGGGTTGAGGTCCCGAGTTCGAGTCTTGCTCACTTGGGGCCTCCCCTAATCCCAACACTTTTATTTCTCTTTTTTACAACTTTTTAAATAATCTGAAAATAAGCAACTTTAAAAAAGACAAAAATTTTATATCTAACAAATAAGCACAAAAATAAGCAAAACAAGATGACAGTTTGCTAATTTTATACTAAGACTAAAAAGTGCTTAACTGTTAGGCAGTTTAAGCTCTAGTTGGCTTATGGAAAATGGAAATAAGCTACAATAAGCAATAAGCTACTCCTAAAGAGCAAACTAGAGCAAAAATAAGCAATGACAATAAGCTAAAGATAGAGAACAGCTAGAAAGGGTTAAAACACTTAAAATTTTATACTAAGAATCAAATAAGCTCAAATAAGATTAAGACAAATCCAAATAAGCTAGAACAAGCTTGAACTAACCTAATAAGCAAAGACAAACCAAAATAAGCTAACTCCCATAGACAGATAAGCCATAAAAGGCAAATAAGCTGTAAGCTCATAATTGGCAGACAAACAGGCCCTAAGGTCACTTTTGGCTTAAAAATAAGCCACTTAGAGGGCTCCTAAGGCTTAAAAGCTTATATGGGCTTAAACCTCAGCTTATAAGCTGTCTAGAAAAGCAATAAGCTACGCTGTTCTAACCTTGGGAAACCAAGTAAAGGGGTTGAGAAAAAGGGAGCTAGCACCAGGGGACCTTTTTGGTTTTCTTTCAAGTAACAAATGGCAAAATGCAGGCCAAAGAATAAGCAACCTAATAAGCTCCAAACTGAAAACTAACTTAAAACAGATGGAGACTAGCTTTAATTGAGCTTGTGAACATCTTTTCAAAAGCTAAAATCAAGTTTTACTGTCTGATATCTTAAAATGAAAAAGGGACAGTTTTGACTATGAACAACTTTGTAAAAACTTGGACAGATTATAAAAAATGCAAGTAAACCAAAAGAAACTTCACTAATTGCATCTAGGACATCAAAAAGGACTCAAAACAAGCTTTAAAGGCAGACTTTGAAGCCTCAATCATATAAGCATTTTAAAACTGATTTATAGCCACAGTTTCAAAATGCTTATAGATAAGGCTTTAAAATTCAACACACAAACCAAAAAAACTTTTGAAAACAGCTTCAATCAATTAAAAAGAACTTGTGCAATTTGGCCAAGATGACCCAAATGGTTTTTATACCAAAATGACCCGTTTTAACCCTTGACCCAAACACCCCTTAAACTTTTAAAAGTGGTTTTTAGACTGATTAAAAGGGTTTTTTAAGCAAAGATATTTAAGGACATTTAGTAACAAAACTAAGATAAGCCAAGATAAGCAAATTTCAAGCAAAAATAGCACTAAAATCAATAAATAAGAAATAAGCAGTCAAAAGCTATTGAGGTGAGTTTTCAAGAAAAGCATACATGAATCTCATATAAGTACTAAATAAGAACAAGCAAGCATAAACCAACATAAGTAAGCACAATAAGCAGGAAAATAAGCACAGATAAGCCACAAATAAGCTGAAAAGAAAATAAGCTTAAAAAGAGGAAATGAAGAGTACCTTGACTCCTTGCTCAAAACAGGAGTTTTATTTACCCTAAGTAAGCTCTACCTACCTAGCTTATTACAATAAGCTCTACCATATGCCCTATAAGCTCTTCCATTTTTAGCTTATCTTCCAAAAAGCTAATAATCTAACTTTTTTTTGCTTAATGAAACTGTAACTTTATAACAGCTTTTGAAAAACCCTTAAGTAGTTAAAACAGGTTATACAAGCATCAAAGAACTTATAGAAATGGCTTTTGAACTCAAAAGAACTTGAATGCATAAAACTTGAAATATAGACAGAATTTAAAATTTTGAAAACTAAAATTTCATTAAATGTAAAAGGATTACAAGGCTTCAAAACTTAAATGACATGATTTTAAAAGCTTAAAAGCTTAAACACATAAAGTTAAAACATTACAAGTAAAAAAATATTACACTAAAAGCTACTCTTAGTTCTCTGGTCTTCTTCCTCTTTTTATAGCTGCAAAGGTGTGTTTGTTGTGCTTTTGCTGTGAGGAGAAACATAAGCACATCTTAGCCCTTCTTTTTGCCTTGGAGCCCAATCTCTTGATCATACCTGTTGATGTATTTATCCCATTCCGTGTCCAATAATCATTTGTAGGATTACCAACGTGTCCTTGTTGGTTTTTGGGTGTGGGGTGACTAGGAAGGTGAAATTTTTGGCTGGGGGTGAACAGTGGTCAATGAGGGGGACAGGGAAGTGTGAACAGTGGATCAGGGTTTTGGCAAGAAAAAGGGTTATAATAGGTGTGTGTTGTCAGGGGTGAGAGTTTGGAAAAGTGTAAAGGTTGGCCCTTAAACCTTTGTCTTTCTATTGCACATTTCGTCCTTAGTGGTGGATTCAACTTTGGAGATGGCAGAAATGCCCCCTCAAAGCTATATGAGGTTTTGCAAAGTTAGTCCCTAAAGGGACTAACGAAGGTTAAATGGGAAATGGGAATGGATTAGGCCTTAGCAGTTTGGGCCGGTTATAATTATAAAAAGGAAATGGGACTTTTTATTTAAACATGGGCTTAAATTCTTCATGTAATGTATAAATAGGCTGACCCGGCCCATTAGATGGGTACGGGTGGGCCCATTTAACATTTCTTCATTTTCAACTTCGGCTTTGACTTTGTCGGGGTTGACTTTGACTTTGTCTTTTCACGCTCTTCCATTCCGTGCTTCGTTTTGTTGTTTTTGCTTGATTTTTCGTCCTTTTGTCGGATATCCGTTTCCTGCACAATATAAGTGAAAACATACAAATACAATGTATTTTTGGTACGTTTTTTGTCATTTAAGTCCGACTTTAATGGTGAAAAGTATGTGTAATTAAACGCATACCATAGATCTCCGTTCGAGTCTTGGCTTAGCAATCAAACCAGCGTGTATTCGTTTAAATAATTATCTAACTCTTTCACTGCAAATTCACCCAAATCCATCCAAATGTATCCCATCTATTTTCGTTTCCATTATATGTTATCTTACACTTACACCTCATAACCCTTTAAAAGACCTCTTAGATAGTAATGAATAATGCTTGCGCCTAGCGGTGGAGGTTTGATCATTTAGCAAGCCTATGGTAATTTATATGCTATGACACATAATGAGTGTTGATTTTCCGTTTCCCCCTTTATGTTATAGTTTATTATACACTTAAGAGAAAGAGAGAATCCCAAACACTAATGTGATGTGTTAGTGTATGCTTTCCGTGCTTTTAATTACGATGTCTAGAAGGTTGTGTTGTAAAATATTTTTAAAGAGTAGGTTAAATGACCCTCATATTGTTATTGTCTAGGTAGAAAAACCCATTTACTTGAGGACAAACAAATCCCAAGTGTAGGGGTATTTGATGAGTTGTCATTTTATATAATTTTTCGAGATCGTTCAACCCCCTGAATCATGCATTTATGCCCAAAATAGGTACTTAATCATTCCTTTTTAGGTATTTAGCATTTGGAAGACATTTAGAAGAAATACACGTGACTTAGGCTCATTTGGAAAAAAACGTACAAGACTATAGACCAACACCAAGATTCTTGAAGATTTGTGTTCACGGCGGCTAGAAACGGCGTCACCAACTCTACATGACACCGTCACAACCTACTTAGTGCCGGCGTCACAACATTTCATGATGGCATCAGCACACACCGACTCGCACGCAGATCTAGAATATTATACTCATGACAGCTTCACGATTAAAAGGTGATGTTGTCGCAACGATTTATCTATGTATACAAATCCATTTTTACGGTTTTAAGTGTGTAATTTAGAGTAAAAGAAAGGGACAAACCTTAGTTCGTTTAGTAGCTGTTAGGGATGATTTTAGAGCCTCAAAACCCTATTGTACTTCCTTTAATTCATGTTTTATTCAAGTAAGACTATCTTAATCATTCAATATGTCTTGTTGTGTGTTTCTTATATGTTCTTGCTTTATCTTTAACATGCTTGGCTAAACCTTTATTGTGTTCATTTATGATTGTATGAAACCTACAATGCAGATCTTAGTGATGTTGCTTCTTGTGATGAATATGCGTGTTAGGCCTTAGAAAACCAGCTTTTGTCTGTATCACTCTTGATATGTCTAGGAAAACATGATTGTGTAGAAAGGATACCATCGAGTAACAGTCTTCATATTACCTTTCCCCTTAATATGGTTGATTTACTCTAAATATATTTCACATGCATTTAATATACTCTTGGGGGCCGGGTAATAGTCTTCATACTACCTTACTTTGTGTTTTATCTTGACAGAATATTAAATAAACGACGAATTCGTGTAATTCGTATATGACTTAGGAAATAATTACATAACTCATCACAATTATGACAAAGAAACAACACTAGGGGAAGCAATCTAGGGAGTAATACATGATTAAATGAACACAATCTTTTATCATATTGTTATCACTAGTAGCTTAGTTTAATATTTAGTTTAATAGCTAAAACCAACCAAACCTCTCAAATATATAATTTACCTGCTTTCTTGTAAATATAAAAACACAAAAAGAATATTCTCTCAACCCGTAGAATTCTATTAGACCGTGATCAAGCCTTCTCAACCTATTCCCTTAGAGAACGATAACAACCTCTGAGTCTTGCCTATACTACACTACAACGGTTAGGTACACTGCCTAAGGGAGTTGTAAAACTTCGTGTTGAAGCGCTACGATGACCGCATCAGTGACCCGGTTTCTGATTCCACCTTCTATCGTAGCTTGGCATGATGTGCTCTTGAGTAACTTACTTTTACGCGACCCAGACATTTCTTATGATGTTTCAACAATTGTCTTTGCACCACGCTCATCGTAAGCCTCATCTTGCCGCTATGAAGAGGATTATTCGTTATGTTTCGTGGCACTCTTGAACGATGGTTTCACTGCATTGTTTCAACTACCACTCAGCTCACAGCATACACCGATGCATTGGCAGGTTTGCCCAGTCACGCCGATGATCCACTTTTGGGTATTGTATTTTTCTTAGGGATGTCGGAATTACATGCTCCTTTGCATACTGCTAGGCTTGTTTACTGTGCCTACGTCAGTGCCTTCTACCTTTCTACTAATTCGGTACAACACCAACGTATTAAGCATATCGAGATAGATATGCATTTTGTTCGTGATTATGTGGATTCGGGGCAAGTGCGTGTTTTACATGTTTCGTCTCGTTCTCAATATGCAGATATCTTCACCAAGGGTCTTCCGAGTGCATTATTTCTTGAGTTTCGTTCCAGTTTGAATGTTCGAAGACCTCCCGTTTCCAAAACGTAGGGAGTAATTAGCTAAATGATTAAATGCCAAACGCATTATTTATTATATAACTATCGGGCTTAGCCCATGTTAGTTATCTTATTGTGCAAGACTTGTGATGTATTTAGCCCATATTTGATCATTAATAATAATTCAGCATGAGAATTTACCAATTCTAATAGATATTTCCTTTATAACACCTGATGTGTGTTTTTACAAGCTTTAAAGTTATAATAACTAGAAATATCGATTTTGACCAAAAACATAACATTCGGGCAAGTATACCCTATTCGAGTATAATATATTATTAAGTAAGTCCAGGTTGTTCCACAAGATTTGTAGCAATTCACGGATTGTTTATCAAGTAACAAAGCTAAATGATTGCCAATAATTCAAATAGCCTAACGTGTGATAAAGCAAGCAAAGAACAAGGCATGATCACCATAACATAATAGATAGAGATAAAGCAATACTTTATATAAACAAAGCATACAAGTCATATATGATGGGTAATCATAATAACAAGCATATCTACCAATGATAACATAGAGTCCTTTCGACCTATATAGTACATCATCCTAGTGAAATTAATAATGGATTTATATCAAATATGCATATATATGAATTCCTCCCAACCCGATCGGTCAACATAAGGAAGGGTCTTAAACACTATTCTACTTAGGTTTGTTTTATCAAAATAACCCACAAACATTCCACAAAGCAAGATATTGCTCATATGGCCAACATGATTCAAAATATATCAAGGCAATTAATCCTTTCGGCCTATTTCAATTGCAAGATATATCAAGAGATAAACAATGATCCAAGTAAGATAACATCGAATTCATAAACATGTATATTCATAAATCATAGCAAAATAATCTAAATATTATTCATGTTTCACATATAAGAAGCAAAGTAACAATACCAATATTCCGACTACAACAACCATCAACCCAAAACTAGTAGTTCCATGATCAACCAACAACCAAATGCTAACTTGAGATAACCTGGAAAATAGCCAAGTAACTTCTGGAAATCCGCAACATATCACCAAATGAAGTGTTTGGTAACCAGTTTATAGGTGGATGATCTTAAGAAGAATTTGGTGTGAATCCTCTGAGAATCAAAATGATAATGTTAAGGGTTTTGAAATTGATGTGATAATGATCTAGGAAATGAGATGTAAGAACTTCTGGAAATATGTGTTTTAGTGGTGGTTTATGGTGGAGAGTGGTGGTAGCATGGCGGTTTAGAGGGGTGTTTGGATCATTGGATCCTAAGATCCTCACCACTCCTCCTCTTTGTGTGATATTCTATAGAGAGGTGTAGTGTAAATGGATAGTAGTTGTATTGTAAATTCTGTGGAGTTTTGGGGGGTATTTATAGGGTAAATTTTTCTTGAGGACCAAGCAAAGGATGTATGTAGACGATTTTAAGGCTAAATTCTCGTTTTTAATGCTGCAGACTGAAAGTGCGGCGCACATTTTTATTTGTGCGGCGCACTTTGGGTGTTAATGCGGTTAAAGTCATTATTGAAGAAAAGTGCGCCGAAACTTTTTTGGTAAAACCGCCGCACATGGTGCTTTTTGTTCAAGCTCTTGGTGACAAAAATTCAAAGTTGCAACCAAATTGAATACCCTTCTCTGTGGCCGCTTGAACCAACTAAAATGGAGTTCGTATGATCGAGTTACAGCCAAAACAGTAGACAGGTGTCGGGAAGCATTCAGCTTGAGTTATTTCTTCGTTTAAGCTTCAATTATTCGTGTATTCTTTCATTTTTTTCCACGACACATCATATGAACCTACAATAGCAAATATACTCGATTCTATACCAAAAGTTCTTATTATTAACCAATTTATATATAAAAATCATTGATAACGCATATAGAAATATGTATAATTTGAGTGTTATCAAATCCCCCCACACTTAAAACTTTACACGCCCTCAAGCAAATCTAAAAAACAAAATTTTATAAACAAGGTCCTAGGTGACAAGACAAGAAATTTTGTATTTTTTTATATATATATTCTAAAATTTTGATATTTTTTAATATTTAAAAAAAAAAAATTTTAATTGGGTGTGAAATATTTCGAAAATATTTTAGGTTTTTGTAACAATAGTGCAAAAGGCGCAAGCACCCCCCACACTTAAGGGTTTGCTTGCCCTCAAGCAAAATAAGGAAAATAATAAGCTTTACAAAACAAAAATTTGAATTGTGAAAAATATTTTTGGATTTTTAATATGTGAAAACAAAGATGTTTGACAATACCTAACGATCTTCAAGCTGTATAACATGACTAAGCACCTCACGAAGAAGGAAAAGTATAATTCACTCAGACACTCGTATGTGATGTAATAGAGGGTAAAAGAAAATTCACATTCAATTGCTCAGACATGATTCATTTCATACCATAGGCTTGTACAAGAAACAACACTGCACCGACAAGGCGTAAGCACCAGGTATAAGTATCAAAAGAGGACTTTTATAACGATACGCCTCACATTAACTTTTATTCATACTTTACTTTTTTCAATTTTTTTTTCACTCTTTCTTTTTTTTCATTTCATTTTTTTCATTTTTTTCACAAGAACTAACAATTCCCCCATACTTAGTATAAGCATACACCACAAAAATACGAAACACGAAGCTGCGCATCTTCGTCTTCATCAAAATGGTACAATACTCGTAACAAAGTGCGAATAAACTATAAGCAAAAATCAACCAATCATACCAAGCAACCATCAACCAACCATAGGGACTTTTGACGAGGGGTAAGGCTAGGCTAAATGTTATATTTTTTTGTATATTTATTTTTTTCTGGATGAGAAAGATGAATAGGATGGCTCTAGGCGTTAACAATAGGTGGGTATCTCTATTCATAAGTTGAGTGCTAACATAATGGTTTTTATTTGTGGTGGTTAAGCTAATCATTGTAATTAATCAAAAAGAATAAAATGTTAAATTGGAATGGCTAATTTAGGGTTTAAATCCTAAGTTGGCCTCTTTAATCACATAAAAATATCTATATCACGCCAACATGATATCCTGGGTCCCTCGTATGATTTCAAGACCCATTCTAGAATCAAAAAATCACCAGCACAACTCATATATTTATAAACTGATACAAAAGGCACCAGAAAAGGTGACAAAACTACAAATACACATCCGTAACGACGGATGAGACACTTGCAATTGCTCACTCCTTAACTCAAGAAAGCTAAAGGTAAAAATTATCTAAGGAAACAAGAAGGATACCTGAATTCCTTAAGATCTAAAGGTGAGCCTTACATTTTTACTGGAATGGTTATAAATGCGCAAGTAATGTTATCAATCCCGAGTCGGATCTGCTTTATCAATCGGGACACATCTCTGATTTCAAAACATTATTTATTTACTACATTTTTATTCTAATATATTAATCTAAGTGGCAAAAAAATTAAAAACAATAATAGAATTTTAGATTAACGAGGCCGAATAAAAGTTACAAATTAATAATGAGTCTGATTTTTCAATTCATTTTCCCCCCACATTTAAGTTGAGCATTATGCGTAATAAGAAAATAACTTAAAGGTGGGACAAACAGGAAAAATAAATATAAGAGAACAAAACTTTTCGGGGCCCATAAGTGCTCAGTTGAATTATGAAAGATAAGGTGTGAAACAAAACACCAAGCATGTGTATTCTACCACATGTAATATAATAATCCAAATATATCATTCCCCAAGTGATAAGCATCACCACCAATCCAAGCTCCACCTGTTTTATTTAATATGCAAAATAAACTAAACTACAAAAACCGTAAAATACTAAAGCGCACTTTCGTAGGCAACACGATTGCATTTAGCGTATGCAACAAGTCTCTAAACCCCTCGGTGGCCCGAATGTACGAGTTATAGTCTCGTGAGGGTTTTCAGCGAACACACCCACAAAGTTCAAAAACATTTTCTTTTATATTTTCTCTTTTAAAAATTTTATTTATAGACAATTTACTAAAACAAGCACACATAAAATCATTTTGGATTTTTAGTTTATAGGCAAACACGCACAAGGTTCGAAAACCTTTAACAACTATTCAAAGAAAAACAAATATTTTTGGATTTATGTATTTTTTAATATTTTTAGCACATAATAATTATATAAGTTAAATAAAAATTATATTTATATTTTTTACGGTTAGACGCGTTGTACATACATAAAATATTAACATACATAAAACATCATTTTTATAAACAATCATGGTCTACATGACCCATAACCATGTACTTCACGGGATTTACCAAACACCCGTTTTGACCCATTTTCATACACTTAAGTATAGAATCAAAACTATTGACTCAAATACCTTCATTACTTTATAAGACAAATACAAAAGACATTACCACTTGACGTTTGACACTTACAAACCATCCATAACACTTTGGGGGTTCAACGTTATGGAGCTCGGTGTCTATTCTATGCTCCTAAGTACAATTAATTACTCCTAAACCTTACATCCACATCTTAGCCTTTAATCCATTGCTTTACCTTCTTGAAAGGACCTACAAAACATTAGACATCTAAACCGTAAGCATTACGCTTAGTAAGTAAACGGCAATAACATGTCATCATATATCATTCACACGTTATGCGTCATAAACCCTTAATATTAACTCAAACACATTATAATCACTATTACATACCTATAGCCACATAAAGCATCACCAATATATAACATCAAAGTCAACATATACCTTAGCTTCATTCATTACTAGCTTACTTCCTCTATAGCTAGTTGTGCCAAACTAGCTTCATATCACCCTTAAACTAAACACATAAACTCAAACTTTCCAAACAATAATAATATCAATAACATAAACACCAAGTGATGAAATCAATATAATTTCACATTATAACCGGTTTACTTACCTTGAATCCAAGCTAGAGACATCAATAACATCATCATCATCCAATGCTATCCTTTCTAAACCATAATTATACATATTAAAGAGATATTATAATATGGGTTTATACAACCCATAACTTCCCAATTGCCTTCCTTAATCATCATATGATCATACCTTGATCATATGATGAAAAACCTTAATTTCTTTACATTAAATCTTTAATTAACCTTAACCCTTATTAATAAACATCTCAATACTAATTTTAGAATATCAATTACCTAAAACCTATAAATTTGGTATATAAACCCTATTTATAATGCTTCAATTAACTTAATTAAAGGATTACTTACCTTGTAGGAATCATTAGTATAGGCTTATATCTTTATTTAGGAACTCAATTCACCTTCAATTCCTCACTAGCAATTCCTCATATTTTCCCTCTCTTTTCTTTCTCCCAACACACATAATACTTTGTAATAATCTAGAGCTTTATAGAAGTTCCAGATATTTATTTGGTACAAGTTTGCTCTCTTGGCAACTATGGTCCTTCAAAGCCTTACACTCCATCTTGGATTAGTCCATTACCCTTTCTAGCGACTTAAGATCCAGCGTTCAGCGACTGTCATCCACCATTTATATTAGTCCATTACTCTCTCTGGCTTCCATCGAATGCGATATTGCGAACTCCACACAACATCATATTGACTCTTCAACATCCCCGAAGATCACTCCCACCACCATTGTGCAACCAACACTTTTAAGAAGTTTTTGGGAGAACAACTTGAACAATTCTGCTTCGGTCCACCTCAGTCCGACCTGGCTTTGATACCACTTGTCACGGGGTTATCGTTTCGACTTCGCATGGCGTCCTTGTACTTATAAGGACCAGCCATACATCCCGTGTATAATAGAGGTTCACTAGTTTCATCCTGCCTTGGACTCATCAAGGGAGCGGCCCTAACTCCCGACCACTATAGTGCCATATCGAGTCTGTACTCGTGTCACGTACTACACCCTTACCGTTGGGGTACTCCAACAAGACCAACAGGAATAAACCAGCAACCCTCACATTCATATACGCCTTCCAAGTAACACCCGACCTTTTAGAATTTGGCTCGTAACATTCTCTCACCACCATTTCATGCACGGCCTCGTGCATGGTCATTCGCAACGATGAACGACATCCTTCAAATGATTTGGCTTTACTCTAGCTTCCCGTCTTAAAGGGACATTCGACTTTCAACTCTTTGGGTCCCAACGTACAGGGGCTACACTCCATCTTGGATTAGTCCATTACTCTTTCTGATGACATAAGATCCAGCATGCAGCAACTGCATCCACCATTTGGATTAGTCCATTACTCCTTTTGGCTTCCATCGAATGCGATATTGTGAACTCCACACAACATCATATTGACTCTTTAACATCCCGAGAGATCACTCCCACTACCTTTTCGCAGCCAAAACTTTTAAGAACTTTTTGGGAGAACAACTTGAACGATTCTGCTTTGGTCCGCCTCGGTCTGACTTAGCTCTGGTACCACTTCTCACGGGGTCATCATTTCGACCCCGCATGGCGTCCTCACACTGATAAGGACCAACCATCCATCCTACGTATAATTGAGGTTCACTGGTTTCATCCTGCCATGGACTCATCAGGGGAGCGACCCCAACTCCTGACCAGTATAGTGCCATATCGAGTCTCTACTGGTGGTACATACTACACCCTTACTGTTAGGGTACCCTAACGAGACCAACCAGAATAAACCAGCAACCCTCGCATTTATGTATGCCATCCAAGTAGAACCCGACCCTTCAGAATTTGGCTCGTGACAGTGCGACCTTTTAGACACATTAAGAAGACTTAAATTTTTTTATATATAACAATAAAAAGGGTGACGACCGTGGTCGAGTTTCTGACCTTCATCTCCAAAAAGGAGACCCACGACCCACAGCGACGGACTAGCTTGCAGTGGGGGCGACCTACAGCGACCGACTAGGTCGACCTCTCACTTTGCCCAACCTAACATGTCACATGCCATCATGTTATCATAATATACAAGCAAAAATATTACTATTATGATATTACTCTCTTTATAAGAATGGTTAAAAGTAAGTTACACTTACACAATATTCTAATAAATTTTTACACATAACATCATTTTTTTCTTCTTCATATTTCTTTCTAAACATATTATCATAAAGAAGTATGAGATAGAGCTTAATATTAGCTTCGAATATTATAAAAGTGATAAATTTTCTAGTATTGGTCTTTTGACTTTCTTATATCCCTTTTAACATATGAATTGTCGTTGTTTTTGATGACACGTAATAATTTAAAGAGATATCATGAGGAGTGACTATCCACGGTAAAAATAAAAATACGTTGTTTGTAAGATTCGATCACCCTACAACCTGGTTACTAGTGCGGAATAAATTTGATCTTGAAGACGAACATAACACAGCAAATTATGTATGACAGAAAAAGGAAAAAATGCACAAAAATATAACTCACAATATTATATGTTTATTGAGTAAGGAATGAATGAAGTACAAACCCCTCCTCCCCTTTCCCCTTTACCTCCTTTAATATAGATGAGGGGCAGAACAAACAGGTTGGAAGAATGAAGTATAAAACCCCTCTCCCCTCACCTCCTTTTATAGAGATGAGAGGGAGGATGAGCTTGAGCCGTAAAGAAACCCAACAACCCTAGTATGGCTATAATTAGAGATAACTTTACACTAAAACCTCTAACATATTGACTAAAGTGAATACTATATCTAACAATTTCCACCTTAGTATCACTATTAGTCAATACCGATACGCAGCAACCTCGACTTGTGCTGAAATCTCGGACCGAGAACCGCCTTTTAATAAGGCACCGATAGCAATACCTGCTACTAACTTAGCTTATATCTTGACTCTGTCAAGAGTCCCTTTAGCCATATTTCCTTCTTCCAAGCCTTAGTAAACGTCATATATCCCGCTTCAGTTGTTAACAAAGCCTCTATGTGCTGCAAATTAGCTTTCAAGCTTCCTGCACATCCTAGTATCACCCGTACCCTATGATTTATCTACCCATGACAGTGATCGATCTTCCCATGGCATAGTCAAAATCCAAAAAAACCTGTACGTCTGTCTGTAATCCACGATCAAACTTATCCAACATACCCACATCTAAAGATGTTATGTCAAGTCTCGTGCAGACCATCTGATACTCCTAGCTTCCAACCACATATATACATGACCACTTACCATTCTTTTCCACATCACAATCCCCTGATAGACTACCCTCCAACGACAGTATGAAGTGCCCTTCCAACAAAGTTTGTACCATCTTCTTGTTGTAAAACCTGGAGTATGACATCCTTAGAGTATTACCACTCTGATCCCTGACGATCTCCATACCAAGTACATTTCTCTTTGCTTTATCCAGCAAAACCTTAATAGCGCAGATCTCAGCCTTGCATCCGCAAGAAAAATCCATATCATCTATATAGAGAAATAGATGTATGAACATACCAGGTGTATACTCCTAGTAATAGCCATCGATTTCATCACTGCATTTCCTATAACCGTTGCTTAGCACATACACATCTGACCGAGCATCTATATCATATTTCAATCTAGCCTTCTACTTGGAATTACCTCACAAGCAACTGTATTATTGAAAGTCAATGACTCATGTGAATAAATCTTCTCCACTGCAACAACTGTAAAAGTAGCCTCATTACTTTCTTCTCTATACCCAAATAGTTCACATGCTAAGTGTTGATCCCTATCACGTGCTAACTAATAGTCCATCAAATCTTGAGTTTGTACTTCTTGTAAAATAGCTCCTTGATCGACATACACCTGCATTGAACCCGTACCTACACCAAAACCAATGAAAGTTTTCTTGTATTCCCCACTCTCATTGAAACCCATATTCTTGTAAAACACTACCTTTGAAGTAACGTCGTCTAACCTTTATAGCTTATTACCCACTATACTTTTGTGGTATCCCAAGAATATGTACATGACCTTAACCGGTTCAAACATCCCATGCTTAATACTAGCAAGCCAACCAAAAAACTCCAACATATCTATAGGCTTCTTGAATCTAATCGCTAATGATGGTGACCTATTCACTAGATACGTAGACCTGGTTGTATCCTCTGCCCACAAAATGTTGGACTGACCAGACTGAATCAGAAAACAATGTACCTTATCAAAGAATGTCACGTTTGTCTCATCAACCAACCGATTCTGTTGCTGTATCCATACAACACCTAAATATTTGGTGAACCCACTCTTCATACATTGTTGTGTAGACATCTAATTACAAGAATCAAGAACATTACCCGTCTTGATCTTCCACCCAGTCTGATATTCCTTTTCTTGCTCCTTTACCAAGCAGTCCGTGTTTGTCTTCTCTTCAGGTTGCTTGTCTTTCAACCGTCTTTCAACCGTCTATGAGCCACTGCAGTATCATCGTTGGTAACTTGAAAAACCCCAGCTTTACGATCCCTTTGAGCTCCATGCAGTTCTACCTCAAACCAAATACGTTTTTCATCATGTACTCCAGGGACTCCTATGTTGATACTACATATATAGGATAGCACATAATATACTTTACATTTGAAATTGATAGGCTGATCATCTTCGACATAGGATACTACAACAAATGTCTAGGATTTTGACAATGCCACAAGCAGCAAAAGGATTACTTGCATTAGGTGAATACTTTCAATTTCTTTGTGTATTGAACTCACTTTGGTTAGCTCTCCCTCATCACATGAACAGCTAGATCAAAGCAACCACCCAGTTTTAGCGTTTGGTTGAAAATTTATATACATTTTGTAATGAGAGTGAGTATAAGATCGTAGAACGACAAAATAAGAAACATACATTATGTCATATAACTCGACTTGAATGTAGCGGCTTGTACCTCTATATACGGGGACCAAGACCATTAACTCACGTACTTCTTGAAGCTAAATTAAGAAAATTATCACAAATTCACCATAAAATTTGGCCTAATGATCATTACAGATGATTTAAACCAACATAGAACCAATCCTTTTGAAAACCACTTTTCAATAGACGTATGAGCTTCAGAAATCCTGTTAAACAAACCACAGCGCGGTACTACCCGGCTTTTCACGGCCTTGACTATGGGTGTTTAGACCCCACCTGAACGTGACTAACCTTATACGGGGCGGGTTACTTAGATCAATAAAATTTAACTCGAGTTACTTGGATATTCGATAGTAGAGCTGAGCATAATAGCTCGCAAATCAGGAAGGACCGAACTAGACCGATCGGACCAGACCGAACTGGACCGATCGGACGTAGACCTGGTTGTATCCTCTGCCCATAAAATGTTGGACTGACCAGACTGAATCAGAAAACAATGTACCTTATCAAAGAATGTCACGTTTGTCTCATCAACCAACCGATTCTGTTGCTGTATCCCTACAACACCTAAATGTTTGGTGAACCCACTCTTCATACATTGTTGTGTAGACCTCTAATTACAAGAATCAAGAACATTACCCGTCTTGATCTTCCACCCAGTCTGATATTCCTTTTCCTGCTCCTTTACCAAGCAGTCCGTGTTTTTCTTCTCTTCAGGTTGCTTATCTTTCAACCGTCTATGAGCCACTACAGTATCATCGTTAGTAACTTGAAAAACCCCAGCTTCACGATCCCTTTGAGCTCCATGCAGTTCCACCTCAAACCAAATACGTTTTTCATCATGTACTCTATGGACTCCTATTTCAACACCAAGACCAAGTTGTTTAAACCCAACTTGTTTTGAACCTCCATGCTTTTGTACAATATTCCTATCGAGCTTTTTGATGATTAACCTAGTATTCATACTAGCCGTTCTTTTAACCCTTTTCTAACCGTTTAACCTTTTATGAATTTACATACACAAAACACGATCTAGCAAAGTAACATGTTTGTAAAAACCCTTGCTTGATCGATATAACCCTAAGAATAAACCTTCTTAGATATCGATCAAACCAAAAACACTTAAAAAAATAAAACCCCTTCTTAATCAAATATCG
Organism: Tanacetum coccineum; assembly: GCA_026074375.1. Taxonomy (NCBI): domain Eukaryota; kingdom Viridiplantae; phylum Streptophyta; class Magnoliopsida; order Asterales; family Asteraceae; genus Tanacetum; species Tanacetum coccineum. Next base: position 56,882 of record BQNB010006229.1, on the reverse strand, counting down.
ATTAAACATTGGAAATCAGACCATCCAATCAAATCGACAACCCTTGATTCAAGAAAGTACCTGACGCTTTTTGAAGTAACCTTTGTCATACTTTTATTTTTGCAAAACAATTTCTTGTAACCAAAGAAACCTTGCAACCTCGACAAGTCTTGGACTTATTCTCTGACCCTTTGTTTATTCTGATAACCTTGTGATATAAACCTCATAACACCAAATCAAACAAAGTACCTTGTGCAATAACTCCCTTAAGTCTTCTACACCTTGTCGCGGACCCGAACAATCGAAGAACTCAAGAACCTTTGTTTGTCGATACCCTGCTGCTCCTTGACGTCAAAAAACCTGAACCAAGAACTTTTGTTGTCGATAACCTTGTAGCCCAAACAGAAGATACCCTCCTGCTCTTACCAGAAAACCAAACAACAAAGACCTCTTCTTGATCGATCCTAGTTTACTAGAGAACCCGCGAAGACGAACATAACACAGCAGATTATGTATGACAGAAAAAGGAAAAAATGCACAAGAATATAACCCTCAATATTATATGTCTATTGAGTAAGAAAAGAATGAAGTACAAACCCATCCTCCCCTTCCCCCTTCACCTCCTTTAATAGAGATGAGGAGGAGAACAAACAGGTTGGAAGAATGAAGTATAAAACTAACAACCCTAATATGGCTATAATTAGAGATAACTTTACACTAAACCCTCTAAACTATTGACTAAAGTGAATACTATATCTAACATTGTTACTATACTTGCTCTCCTAGTAGTGCTACGCATTTTTTTTCACCAATGTTGCTCGTGAGACAGGTTAGTGAAGGCCATCAAATGACCGATTTCACTTAGATTGCAACTTGGCGTGGGATAGTTGGTCAAATATGTTACTTAATAAGGTCGGCTCACTTGTATCGGTCCATTAGCCCATCTAGAATTATGTCATCGTCCCTTTATTTTGTGTATTTATATGTTGCTTGTACTACTTTGCATCATCAAGTAATGCAAGTTCGTCAGTTTTGATTCCTCAGTTTATAAAAAAATGACAATTGGACTTGTTACTAAGTTTAGGCCAACAACTTTTGGCTAATATAACACACTTATATGTTGATACTACATATGTAGGATAGCACATAATATACTTTACATTTGAAATTGATAGGCTGATCATCTTCGACATAGGACACTACAACAAATGTCTAGGATTTTGACAATGCCACAAGCAGCAAAATAATTACTTGCATTAGGTGAATACTTTTAATTTCTTTGTGTATTGAACTCACTTTGGTTAGCTCGCCTTCATCACATGAACAACTAGATCAAAGCAACCACCCAGTTTTAGCGTTTGGTTGAAAATTTATATACATTTTGTAATGAGAGTGAGTATAAGATCGTAGAACGAAAAAAATAAGAAACATACATTATGTCATATAACTCGACTTGAATGTAGCGGCTTGTACCTCTATATACGGGGACCAAGACCATTGACTCACGTACTTCTTGAAGCTAAATTAAGAAAATTATCACAAATTCACCATAAAATTTGGCTTAATGATCATTACAGATGATTTAAACCAACATAGAACCAATCCTTTTGAAAACCACTTTTCAATAGATGTATGAGCTTCAGAAATCCTGTTAAACAAACCACAGCGCGGTACTACCCGGCTTTTCATGGCCTTGACTATGGGTGTTTAGACCCCACCCAAACGTGACTAACCTTATACGGGGCGGGTTACTTAGATCAATAAAATTTAACTCGAGTTACTCGGATACTCGATAGTAGAGCTGAGCATAATAGCTCGCAAATCAGGAAGGACCGAACTGGACCGATCGGACCAGACCGAACATATTTCCGTCCGGTCCTCGGTCCATCATTTTTCTCATATTCGGTCTTAGTTCAGGTCCGATCTCACTTAAAACCGACAATTATGCTTTGTTGGACCGGACTAGACCGAACCGGACCTCACATGGACCGACCATTTCGGTCAAGTGTTTTAGAAAAAAAATGTCTCATCTTGATCGGTTCGGTCCGGTTTTCGTGTCGTGATCAGCCCTACTCGACAGGGTTCGTTATCATATTAAAAATGTTTGGCTAACTCGAGTATTGACTGATCTTATTGACCTGAGTAAGGGTTTTTTTTCTTAATATAGTATCTATTTAAACGAATACAAATAGCTAATTTTATTACATTTTACTCATATTCGGGTTGACTCGAACTTAAATAGACCCCAATCGAATTGACCCGAACCCTAGTTATCTGACTTTAAATAAGGTCAGGTTTGAGGTATGTTATTTCTAAAATTTTAGCATTGACCTAACTTTAACCCAGCCTTATATAATTTTTTTTTGTAATAGAGTAATCGTATATCATCCTATTTAATGTGTTTAGTTGTGCTCTTTTACTCATACAATCATTTAACATGTGTAATACATTAATGTTAACCCATTTTCATTGTTGTTTTTCTCATAATATTCTACTAATTTATAAGCATTATGAAAATAGAAAAAACACTGTAAAATATATTTTACCGAGGTTTGTCCCCTTTACCCAAAAAAATTTGTCTTTCGCTCAAGTAATTATATTCAATCGGGCTTTTCTACTTAAAACCAGTTATCTGATCAACATGGATTTTAAAATCGGCTCCTATAACTTCTTCATTGGTAAGTAGATGTTGTACCTTTGTATTTTTTAGGCCAATATGACTCAATAATCATCTGAACGACTCATCATTGTTCAATTACGCTTGATGTCATCTAACACCGACATGTCTAAAGAGACTATAAGAAATAATAATATATATGAATTAATAGAAATCTTACATAAAGCTTAAATATTTAAAACAAAAATGTCATCTCTCTCCTCAACAAGTTACTTGTATTTCTTCATACAAAAAATTCAAACTATTATCCTAATCTACTTTTTTTCCATGTTTATATCATCATCTTCTCTTCTTGAGGTCTTTCTCGTCTTCTAGAAGCCGTCTCTTGAACCGGATAAAGCTGTTATGTTGTTTTCATCGATCATCTATAGGCCAAAGATAAGGGACTTGTTGCACCCGATGGTCTTGCCTCTAAAGTACTTGTTGCATACCAAAAAATTCCAAATAAACTCTAAATTCAGTTTGTATTATAAACAGTTTAACATAAATAAATTCGAACATGGGATTAATATTATAATTTATTTTTAAGTAAAACCCAAATATATAATAATATATCTAGGTGGTGTTCCAAGATGCATATTAAGTTGATTGCAGAGTATAAAATTAGAAGGCATCTCAAATGTTATAATTATTATAAAACACCAATATAGAAATAAAAAACTTACGTTTACGCGATCCATCCACGATGCCGCAAGCAGAAGTAATATCAGCAACTTTAGTATCCCTATCGAACCCAACATAGTAGGTAAGAATAAAACCATCAAGAACATTAACGTCTTTAACGCACGGCGGATAAACTTCCCATACATCCCCAACCACCAAACAACAAGAACTAGAGGGATGATCATTATGTGAGTACTTTCCAAGATAATCCAAGCAAGGAGTCATCTCGGCAAATAATAATAAGCCACATTCATCCTGTATATTTTTTGACGGAGGTGGGGGGCTTGCGGTGGCGCTGGAGAAAGAAACCAAAGCAAAAGCCAAAAGAATGCAGAAAGTTTTTATGGAGTTCAACATTGTTGGAGTTTTTTTCGATGTATGTGCAAGTTGATGGGTTTATATATTGAACGAAATAGCAAGAGATGGATTAGAATTCGGTTTTGTTTTTGTGTTAGAATTTGATTTAGTAATTTTAGTTTTAATATTGTCAACCGAGTTAACATAAATATCCTTTTATTGGTGTTTAACATAAAGATTGTAAGATTCTATATGGGGTCTTAGAAAAGAAAATAATATTAGCTTTGTATTTTTCATGCATACATATTTATATGGGCCAGTCTTTTTGTAACGTGAGTGAGTGAGACACATATATATTCCTTCAAGGAAACCTACTAGTGTGTGAATGACACAATTAAATAGAGACACGTGAATGACATAATTAGGATACACGTGAATGGCACATATATACTGGCCCCTTTACCACCATTCCGTGTGAATTGTTTAAAATTGCCCATATACATTCCCACCATGACTTTTTTCTATCTCACATCATCTCTTGTCATCAAACTATTTTGCAGAAATAATTAATCACAACAAAAGTACCCCTGGAACTAATCGACATATCACAACAAAGGCTTGTTTCGACGACGACATGCATTTATATTAGCAAGATAAAGATACCAAACGCTAGTTTACATGTGACAAGAAAATGGGGTCAGAGACTTACAAGTGTGCAACGGGTATGGCGGTCATGGCAGAGTTAATGGAACTAACACATGTAATCGTTTTGAGAAAACACATAGATCTGGATCCTAGCCATCAAACCCGCCACCATTTTGCCTTTCTTCTCCAACAGATGGAACCCGTCGTCGGCATGTCCGACCTACTTAACCGGAGCCAATCCTCTTACACAACCTCAAAGCCATACCGTGTTATGATCAAACTAGTTCTTCTAGAAATCAGTTAAGAAATGAGGAAGAACATTTAACTAAATAGGAAATTCTAGAAAAGAGAAAATGAATTTCGAACTTAGAGAATAGGGATTTGTTATTACAGTAATGTATTTGTTCTAAGAGAAGAACGAAGATTACAATTAAAAAGCTAATCCTTACAAATGAACTAACTTAGTATTTATAAAGAGTGAAAATGACAAAAGGCAAGGAAAACTATTATGTGGAAGTTTAACTGCAATTTGACTTTTTCTTTGACTTTTTCTTAGACTATAACAATTGTGACACATGAAATATTGGGTGGATCTGTGCATTATCAGGCAATTCCAATCATAGCCAAAACCTTGAATGGACCAAAATGCTTTTGAGACAACTTATGTTGTTCTTTCTTCCTGAGTGTGTGTTGTCTATAAGGTTGCAGTTTCAAATATACCTAATCAGCCACTACTTTCATCCTGTTTTGAGACCTTTTTAAATGGAATTTCAAAAGATCAATAACAACTTCTCTGGCAACTAAAGATCTATCCACAGTTTCTAAAGGACACTCTCCATGGTTATAAGTAATGTGAGCAGGTAGTGGTTTTCCAAACACAACTTGAAAAGGAGTAGTATTAATAGTAGTGTGATAAGAAGTGTTGTACCAGTATTTAGCAAGTGCAATCTAGTTGGACCATTCTTTGGGCTTGTCCCCACACATGCACCTTAAATTGCACTCCATACTTCTATTAACCACCTCATTTTGCCCATTTATTTGTGGGTGATATGCTGAGCTCATGTGAAAACTAACTTGTAGTCTGTGAAACAATTCTTTCCAAAATCTGCTTAAGAAAAGTGTATCTCTATCACTAACAATAATCTTTGGCAGACCATGAAGCTTGTAAATTTTGTCTAGGAAGGCTTGTGCAACTGTAATAGCAGTATAAGGATGTGACAGTGGTATGAAATGACCCATTTTACTTAACCTGTCCACTACCACCATAATCACTGTGTGTCCCTTGACATAGGTAGGCTATCAATAAAGTCCATGGAAATCTCAGACCAAATATGATTGGGGATAGGGAGTGGCTGTAATAGACCTGGATAAGGAACCAATTTAGGTTTAAAAGTCTGACAAACTGCACAATTCCTTACAAACATCTTGACTTCTTTGCTCATCTTTTTCCAATACATATATGCAGCCAATCTTTTTAAAGTTGCTTGTATTCTTGAGTGTCTACCCTGTCCCTCACTATGGAAATGTCTAAACAATGCTTGTCTCAGTTCAGCATCTTTACTACCATCTTGCCGCAATCTTTGTATCAAAGCTTTCAAATCAATGTCTTTAGTCCATCCCTCTTTAATTCTTGCATAAAGTTCACTAGAAACAATGCTACAAGTCAATTGCAACAATTCACTAGTGTTTGCAATTCTTGATAAATCATCAGCCGGTATGTTTTCACTGCCCTTTTTATACACAATGTCATAGTCATAGCCCATTAACTTTTGAATCCATTTCCTCTGAGTTGGAGTAGTAAATCTCAGATCCATTAAGCACTTCAAACTAAGATGATCAGTTTTAATGATAAAATGTCTATCTAGCAAGTACCCTCTCCATTTTTCTAAATCTTGAATAACTGCTAGGAACTCCTTTTCATAGGTAGACAATGTATGATGTTTTGGAGCTTAAGCCTTACTCATGTAGGCAATTGGATGACCCCCTTGTTGAAGAACAACCCCAATACCAATACCAGAGGCATCTGTTTTCACAATGAAAGGCTCATTAAAGTTAGGCAGCTTAAGAAGAGGTGTTTGGGACGTAGCCAATTTTAGTGTTTCAAAGGCTTGTTGTGTTGTCTCACTCCACTTGTAGACATTCTTTTTAAATAGAGCAGTGAGTGGGTGGCTAATTATTGCATAACCTTTAACAAACCTTCTATAATATTCAGTCAAACCAAGGAAGCCCCTCAATTGTTTCAAGTATTGAGGTTGTGGCCAATTCTTCATACCAGTAACTTTAGATGGATCTATGGCTACTCCTTGATCACCGATAACATGCCCTAAGTATTCCACCTTATTGACTCCAAAAGTGCATTTACTTATTTTTGCATACAACTTGTGTTACCTCGTTATCTGCAGAATAAATCTTTGGTGCTCCACATGTATTTCCACAGTAGGACTATATATTAGAATATCATCAAAGAAAACTAAGGTAAATTTCCTCAAAAAAGATTCGAATACTTCATAAGATACTCAAATGTAGAAGGTGCATTTGTGAGTCCAAAGGGCATGACTAGGAATTCATAATGCCCTTCATGGGTTTTAAAAGTTGTCTTCTCAATGTCATCTTCCCACATTCTTATCTGATGGTACCATGATCTAAGATCTAGTTTTGAAAAAAATGAGAGAACCATGTAACTCATCAATCAATTCTTCAATCAATGGTATTGGAAACTTATCCTTGATTGTGTTCTTGTTTAACTGCCTATAGTCAATACACATTCTCCATGAACCATCTTTCTTTTTCACCATAACAATTGGGGAAGAAAATGAGCTCTGACTGTGCCTGATTACCTCTATAGCATCTTTCTAAGTGGGTGGGTGCCTATAAGGTCTAATATTAAACTAGTAGGAATCGCAAAGATATCTTCAAATTCTTGTAACAGAGGAGTTAAGCCAAGCAAGGTTAACTTATTCTCATGTTGTTCCTCCCCTTGAAGCTGAAGTAAAGTTGTTGGATACACAGTCATAGCACAACATTGTGCAAAAGTAGATGTCAACATTTTACCACCTTGCTTTCCTTCCATCCACTGTTCAGCTCCCTTTTGAGTCCCTCTAAGTGTAATAATCTTGTTGTTGTATTTGAAACTAATTCTTAGTTCTCTAAAATTACAATTAATGTCTCCTAAACTGGAAAGCCGTTGCATTCCCAACACCATCTCACTGCCACCCAATGGTAACAACATTACTGAAGTAGTAAAATTTTCTCCTTGTAAACTCCATGTAAAATTGCTACACACATTGTTACTGGTAAGGCTTCTTCCTCCTGCTATTGATACCTTTAATGGACAAGTTGGCTTAATGTGGCAGCCTATGTTTTTAGCAGTAGTCACATCCAAAAAATTATAGGTGCTGCATGTATCTATCAGGATGTGCGGCTCATGTATGCCTACCCACCCAATGATTCTTATTGTTCTAAAACTGCTAGATCCAGTTATAGCATTCAAGGAAATCTGTGGATTGATTTCCCCAAGCAATTCTGGACCTGGTTCCAATGGAATGGAATCATCCAAACACTCCTCCTGATCCTCTTCCTTTGACTCCTTCATAGTGTTTTCTACTATTACCTCCAAACAATAAACTTGACCACTACATTTGTGGCCAGGAGCATACTTCTGATCACAATAAAAACACATACCCTTTGCCCTCTTGTCTTCTAATTCCTTTGGATTCAACCGCTTCCTTAATGGACCATTTTGAGAAGTAGAAGCCTTATTTCTCCAATTTGCATTAGGAGTTGGAAGTGCCAAGGGTTTTGGTCCAGTAATAGCATTGGTGTGGGTGTTTACAAATCTTGGAATGGGTATCATTGGCATTTTTTGTTTATGTCTAACCACACCTAGTCTAGCCTCTTCCAACTTGCATAAGCCATACAATTCTACTAAAGTTCTAGGTTTCAACATCCTTACATCCAACTCAATCTCATGTTGCAATCCAGCCAGAAAGAAACTCATTGATTGTTCCATAGACAAGTCAATTCTACATAGCAATTTGTTAAAAGCATCTATGTAGTCTTGCACAGATTCAGTTTGCTTTAGCTTTTTGACCTCACCTAATGGGTCATCATAAGCAATACCAAACCTCTGCAATATAGCCTCTCTATATAATGGCCAAGCCACTTGATCCCCCATAAACCTAACAAATTACCTATGCCACATTAATGCTAGATCATAAAGATGAATGGATATGAGGTTTACCTTCTTCTCATCTGGCACATTATCCACCTTGAATAATTGCTCACACCTGAATAGCCAACCCCTCACATATTCTCCCCCAAACCTTGGAAATTCAATCTTGGTAACTCTGTGGTATTGCATACCCCTTTGAGGCTTACCTTGTGGTGTAACTACCATACCACTCCCAGTAGCAGTTGCAGCCACAACAACAACTCTTATTTCAGCCATCAACTTTTCCATCTCTTCCCTCATCATTGTAGCAATTGATTCCCTCATAGATTCTCTATTATCATCATCTGAACCAGTATTAGATCTTGTTTGAGGGGCCATTGAAATTAACTCTTAACAACTTCTCAAGAATTGATCAAAAATTGTAACAGAATTACAACTAACTTTCAAGATCTCACCAAACTAATCAAGAATAACAAATTACTTTTTGACAGACTCAAGAACTCATATTTTCAAAATGGAAATGAAATGGAATTGATTATGGACGTATTTGAGATTGGGGGCGAAAATCTGAATTATGAAATGAAAACAAATAATGAGGTTATGATAGGAATTGAGTAACTAAATCTTGTTGCCTAGAACCTGGCTTTGATACCAAATGTTATGATCAAACTAGTTCTTCCAGAAATCAGTTAAGAAATGAGGAAGAACATTCAACTAAACAGGAAATTTAAGAAAAGAGAAAATGAATTTCGATCTTAGAGAATAGGGATTTATTATTAGAGTAATATGTTTGTTACAAAAGAAGAATGAAGATTACAATTCAATGGCTAATCCTTACAAATGAACTAACTCGGTATTTATAAAGAGTGAAAATTTGAAAAGGTAGGAAAAACTGTTATGTGGAAGTTTAACTGCAATTTGACTTTTTCTTTGACTATAACATACCGGAGGTGTCAACCGGACAACACATACCCTTCTTCCACTGGAGGTTGCAATATCTAAGTACCGAAGGAGTGGTACCAAAGAAGATCATACCGAAGTAATGAACTGAACAACACATACCCTTCTTCCATCAGAGAACAACGCACCAGACAATCACCCCGGGGCAAAGCCAAAGAGATGAACCAAATAAAACATACCCTTCTTCTACCGAAGGAGCTGACCCTTACAATACATGCTCTACTTTCAACGAAGGAGATACCAGAGAATATGACCGAACCGTTGATCTTGCTGACGAATGACATATACCCTCCCACCATCGAAGAAAACGGACAGGACCACACATGCTCTTCTTCCACTGAAGGAGATGAACCGGAGGTTAGGAAAAGGAGATGAACCGTCTTGCATATTTTATGCTTGATATCTTGGTCAAAGATCTTGTATCTAATATTTTGGAATACAAAAATATTTTATATCAGTATTGTGCATGACCACATGAGGTACTGGATGACCCGGAGGCTAAGGAAAGTGAATCGAAAAATGAGACCCATTATTTTTAGCTTTGGTAGATTGAATAATGAGTCTCACGGATGGCGCCAATTTGTTGAAGCAAATTCCTGCCGGGTTGGTCTTGATGCCTCTCGTCGTCATCCCAAGCATAGAAGTAAGCTTTCAATCAAGAAAGGACCCTCCGACGGTCAAGTCAGTGCCTTATTATCATAAAGGACTTAACAAATAATCTATGAGATGATATGTGAAATGTAGAGGAGAAGAATATATATTCTAGAGAAAGAAAGTGAAGAGGTAGAGAGAGAAAGGCATAACCCTAGAATGAGAAAAGGAAGTTTATATATGCACGATACTTATAGTTCAACCCCTGAAGATTAGATAACATGCTGAATAGGACCAAACAAACACAAAACACCAAACTATTAGAAATAAGTGCAGGAATGCCCTTTACACAGCGGCTAATATTTCCAAGCCCTTGTTATCCCTTGGTCTATTAGACGGATCAGGTCAATCAGACCACATACGTCAACACCAGTGAAGTAAATATATATGGTAGGTGAAGTAATTTACTAGTAGTAAAGACGGTTTGATGGTGAGTGAACGCAGTAAAAGATTACCAACAAATTTGAAAAAAATATACCAATTCAAACCAAATAAGAAAACAAAAATAAAATAAATATACCAATACATCCTCTTGTCAAAATATTCACATCTTTGAAAAAATATATATGGATTTATGAATTAGGATCAAATAAGAAGAAACATTAAAATAAGAATGATAAGAAGAAATCACAACCATACATTTCAGATGCACCTACAAAAATGGATGCATCTCCCCTTTAAATTCTCGCTCGTATTTAACATGTGTGGCCAGATATTCTTCTTATTCTTCTCATTATAATTTTTTTCTCACTAGATCATTACTAATGGATTTATAGAAAACATGACAAATATATATGAAACATTAAAAACATGATCACGATCCTCAAAAGTTTATATGAATATAATTTTAGCTTAAAAAGTTCATAAAATTTCCAAAAATACCAAAAAAAAACCAGTAGTTAGCTTTAAAGTTTAGAATTTCAGCTTATGGTATAAGTTTTTATGATCTATTTTTAAAAGTTTAAGTGTTGTTTGCTAAGTTTCTATAAGCTCATTTCCTGTTTTGGCTTATTAAGCAATTGAGCTCAATTTAACTTTGTGCTTTTTGAGTCGTAGCTTGAGTTTGCTGATTTTAGCTTAAATTTTAGATAGTCTTTAGAGTTTAAGGTTTAAGTAGCTTTTCATTTCTAGTTTAAGCATATCATAAGCTTTCCATATCAGTTTTCAATTTGTAAATTGAGCTTAAATTGAATCTTATGCAAGCTTTTGGGTCAAAATAAGCAAAAGTTGGCCCAAAAGCCTACTTACTAATCTGTTGGTTTCATAGGCTTTTAAAAAGCTTATTTCTCACTTTGAGCTTATGCTCCATTTATTAAAATTGCTTATAATTGTGTCTTTTTTAAGTTTCAACTCTTAGTTTTTGCAAAAAGTGAAAAATAAAAAAAAGCAAAAAGTAGGGTTGCCAGACCTCGAACCCAAGACCTCTTGCTTATAGTGCATACATTTTACCATTGTGCTTCAATAGCTCATCTGTGAGCTATTAAACACATAATCCTTTTACCATTTTCTTTGGGCCTTTAGCCCATAAGCTCTTCGAGGCTTATTTAGCTTATTTCAGGGCTTTTTCTTTAAGTTGTTTAGTTATTAGCATTTTTCCCTTGTTTGTAGTCATAATTAGGACTTTTTCTGAATTTTTTAGATTTTTCCATTTAGTATTCTAATTTTTATAATTTTCCGTAAGTTTAAATTTTAGAAAATAGATAAAAAATAGAAAAAAGTTTTATAAAAATACAAAAAAATAGTTTTTAGCATTAGGATAAATACTTTTAGTTTTACAATCATAAAAATCATTTTTACCTCTTTTAAATTTTTATTTTCATTTTTGAGCTTTTATTTTTAATTTTAAAAATAGGATTTTAATTTTAAAAATAGTTAAAAATAGTTTTCTGAATTTTTATGTTATTTTAGACTTTTCTAAGTTTAAAAATCATTTTTCTAAATTTTTAGGACTTAATTTGCTATTTTTTTAGGATTTAATTAGATTAAATTAGTTTTTAATTCATAATAAATCCAAAAATAATAAAAAAAATATTTTTCTTTTTCTTAAAATTTTCTTTTACCCTATTTTAGGTTTAAAAATTTAGTTTGCATTTTTAGGAATTAGTTTTACCTTAATTACTTTTTAATCGCGTTTTATTTGTCCCGTTAATTGTTTTTGTGCTTTAATTGTTTTTATTTGCTTATTTTAATTGTGCTTTTAATTAGTAGTTAAAGAAAACCAAATCAATCTCCGAACCCATTCAAATCAATATCCAATATCAAGCGAGGTTTCAATTTCTCAAATCATTGGGCATAAGTCGTTGGGTGGAAACGACTCAGGTGATCAATCTTACCCGGTTTAATATACGTATTATATATTATATTATATATATTTTTAAGAGTGAATTTTATCAAGGGTAACTTGGTAATTTTCTTAATTGCTCTTTGGAATATTATTATAGTATTTTATTTTAATGTGTGTATAAAACTACCACAATCAGTTTTTGGCGCCGTTGCCGGGGACTTGTGTTAAAGATTCCGTCGTTTTACGTTTGTTGATTTGGTTTGAAGATCCTTTCGTCCTCGAAAGTTTCATTTTTGTTAAATATTTCAAAAATCCAAAAAAAAATATAAAAAAAAGTAAAATATATTTTCTTTTTCTTTTTAGTATAATTATCATAAAAACATATAAAAAAATCAAATCAAAAATAAAATAAAAAATTGTCCTTTAAAAAATAATTAAAATACACAAAGTTGGTAAATTAACACCAACATATAATACCTTCAATTGAGGTATTATCATAAATAAGTTCCGGTGAACTTGAAAAGTTTCCACAAATCGAAACCAAAGATTAATAAAACTTGCACATTTTGTGTCACTTACGAAGTTATGGCTCACCTTGAAAAGCAATTTTTGAGAGTTACCATGAAGTAAGTTGATTATTTGGTTTTAAGTTGTCTTCCGTATATCCGTTTAAAATAGATTGCAAAAAAAAAATTAGTGTACTTTTTGTTTGCTTTTTAATTTCTTTATTTTTAGTGCATGCGCACTCGATCTCAAGCTCGTAATCGAAATCGTCGACAACAACAATTAACAACGGTTATTGTTGAGGTAAACCAGTGTTTACAAATGGACGACATTTCGTATCTTGGCCTAAAAAGGCTACAAGCTCCATAGAGGGATACGAAGATGCAATTGTTGTTCCACGATAAATGCAAACAATTTTGAGGCGTAAACACCTTTGATCAATCTTGTGCAAGAGTAATACAGTTCTCGGCCGTAGACAAGACCCTCATTATACACATTCGTTTTTTCAACAAGTCACTTCCAACGTTTAGACATCTGAAGTTTCGAAACACTTCGATAAGCTTTTAGGGACAAGCATCTTGGACATCTATTCGGAAACGGAATCGGACGAATTCATAAAGTCTAGTGTCGAGAACCTTGTCCTAATCCCAAGTGAGTCCGAGGGTATCCCCGATAAAATGTGTGATATGCCTCTTTGTGAAAATACCACCCCTCTTAATGCTCTCAATGAACATTCTGAGATCGTTGTCAATTTTGACGATGATAATTCTTCAAGTGATGACGATTCTCCCTACGGTGAGGATATCGATTTATGTAGTTGCAACAGAACCTCCGATGTTGTGATAGTCTGCTAGAGGTGGTGGATATTGTTGATCCGGAAGCTGAAGGATTGATGATGATCATTCTTTTTAACAATCAAAAGACGTTTTCCTTCGTCAAAAAATGTTGAATTATCAATCTTCTTATTGCTAAAGTTCAATGCAATTAAGAGATAAATCCCCACTCCATCTTCTGAGTTGGGATCAAGTTACCTCTCATTTCTATCTTTTCTTGGGCGAGACTAACACCTTTGATAATTCTTTCCGAATCATGAAAACTTTCCTGCTTTATTCTGGAAGAGAATAGTAGTGGCGTCCCACTTACTCATCTCTGAGTTATCTTCTTCCGATTATTAAAGCTTTCTACGTTGATATACAATCATTTTAAAGAGAGGAGTTAGTGGACAGTCCCACTACTCATCTGAGTTATCTCTTCATGATTATTAAAGCTTTTCGTTGATAACGATCATTTTAAGAGGGGAGTAGTGGCAGTACCACTAACCTGTTGATTTTTCTCAATATGATTAGTTTATCTTTGAATCTTTCGATACTCATCATTTCCTGCACTGACCGATCAGGAGTGACCTTAATCATGAGGAGTTCGCGGATGAACTTGCTCACATCATATCTCCACCGGAGTATGATCATTTCTGCTTTAAGATTAAGCCCGAGCTGGGCAATCTTACTATTGATGTGGTGAATGATATTTTCCAACATTGAGAACAAAGAGTTCATGTGCCTTATGTTTACCCAAACATCCCACACTGGATACGGATTTCATAATTTTAAGCGTCACCTCTCTTCGCATTCTATATTGTATGGGTCTTTCTTCCATTTCTAAGTATCCAGTTGTCCTCCATATCTTCTCTAAATCGGGAATGAAGATACCATTTTTGACCATGCCATTTCAATTTATCATTTATTTTATGCCGGTGTTTCTCATCGGTGTGGATCTTTCATGAAATTCAATGTTTATCCAAACCCTTGAATGAAAGTACGTTGATGATTTTAACTTCAACTTGCTCCCCATCGGACCAATGAATTCGGGGTCGAGTCGAGTTGTGACTCGGTTAACCAAAAAAAGGCGATACGTGGGGGGGAGGCGCCCCATGCTTAATCAGTAGTAGTAATTAATAAGTGTTTTTGTTGTGAGAGGTTTTCATTTTCCATTACCACCGTGTTGGTCCATGTTTTGTGTGCTTTGGTTGTATATCCGGATTTCCCGTTTGTGAAGACTCTCGTGCTTGCTCGTATCCACAAGAAGTTTTCTATCCTCAGCTTCATTTTGGGAATCCAGTATCCAAATTTATTCGACTAACTTATATCGTTTGGCACACCTAATAAACGTGCCTTAGAATTTACGTAGGAAACCCTGTGAAACATCAAGGACGATGTTTTCGTTCTAGTATGGGGATGGGGGGATCTTCGATTTGATTTTTGCCTGCAGTCGTTGTATATCACGTTAATCCAGTTTTTACCACCCAAATTTTTGCAAAAAATACCAAAAAAAATGAAAAATTTTAAATAAAATAAAGTGTTTTGTCACAGTTTTGACTTTTCCTAATGGGTAGACATGAGATTATTTTTACTCGATTGGGCGTGTTGAGCCCTAGCTAGTTCCTTAACTTACCGCTTGTAGGCTAAGCTTTCACGAATTCGATTGCTTCGAATTTTAATAATGTGAAGAACAAGAAGTGATAGAGTTAAATATAAGTTTTATGTGTAGAGCATGATTCTTCTTAAAAATTATATGAGTAACTTGTGGCTTTTTCTCAGTTAGCTTCTAATCCAAACTAAATCATAGTGCTCAATTCTATTCAACTAAGTCAATCAATGTTTGTAGAAACAAAACTTTCAAATTTGAAACTTGGATTCTTTAAGAAAGTCGAGATTTTTTCTGTTCTTATAATTCGAAAGGTAAAAAATGCCAAAGATAAGCTTAAATGAAGATGAATGCAAAAATGATGAATATTGAAATTATGCAATAAAGCATACCATTTGAATACTATGGACGCAAGTAAAAGATGTGTCGTGATATCCCACTCCGCTAACCACTGAGGTGGGGGTTCAAAACTAAGACATCTTTTACTTCTATGGCTTTGCTGTGTTGTGATATATCACAGGAAGCGTGGGTCTAGGTGAGGGATTAAAAACTAAGACACTTATCCTTAGACATATTAGGAAGAGGGTGTTGATGTGATTTCCCAATCACGCTAGCAACTGGGTGGTTTTCAAATAATAACAACGGTGTTGGTAGGTGCATATCCTATAGGGGCGAGGCATAGGTAGGTGTTTCAAACTAAGCAACGCATTCATAGCTTAAGAACTTATGATTATAATGTGAGATGTTGCAAAAAGTTCTACAGTTAAAATTCTCTTCTTAAAATTCAGTTTACAGGTTTTAATAAGTTGTTGTCTTGAGTCATAATTTCATCTTGATTCAACGACTATGGAAATAAGTTGTCTATGGTTGAGTTGAAATGAGGCACACTATTAAATCATTCATTCATGTTGGGAGTTAAAAGTTCACAAGACAAGTTGAGTGCTTAGCATTTAGACTTATATATTGACAAATGATCTTGTTTAATTGTTGTTTGGAATCTATGAAAAATCGGGGGACGATGAATTTATCCGTCAGGACATCCTAATTACTCTATGGGGTTTCCTCATCTATGATCCCATGTTGATAAAATAGGAAGTCAAACAGGTAGTCGAGAAAGAAAAAGAAAAATCCAAAAAAGTAGTGGATAGTTAGTGTACAATAAAAAAATGTAAAAACGGGACTTGTCGAAACTTTTGATTCCTTTAGTTTCCTTTGATGTAACATTAGCTACTTTTCAAAGTTATTAGTCGAGGGGATTGAGAACTCTTAGTTTTCGTAAATGTTTACTTCAAAACATTGCGTGAGGACACGGCAATACCTTAGTATGGGGGATTTTGGTATGTGCTTAATTACACATACCTTTTACCTTTAAAAACGAGCTAAAATAACCAAAAACGGACTTAAAATGCCAAATATATGCTTGTTTTGCTAATTTTATTGTGCAGGAGGATAAACTAAGAAAAGACGAAAAACAAAGCCAAAACGACAAAACCGGACTCGGAATGGAAAAGACTGTGAAAGACAAAGCCAAATCGAAGCCGAAAAGTCAATCAAGTCAAAAAGTCAACAGAAAAGTCAACTGGTCAAAGTCAAAGTCAACCCCGACAAATCCAAAAGTCAACATGTGAAGAAATATAAGTTTGAGGGTTAAAATTGCCAAATCCCCAAACCTAAATTTAAAGAGGAATAGAAGAAAAAGTAAAGACAAGGGCTGTTTGCAAACTACTCAAAGACCAAAAACAAAAAAAAACAAAACACAACAAAAAAAAAAAGTGACAAGTGGGGGGCCAAACCCTGCCAAGTTCCCATACTTGTAATACACCAAGGACGACCCTTGCAAAGAGATATATAACTCTTGGGGACTTGTTTTGTCAAGTCCCCAAAAGTTATATAAACACAAGGACGATGGATGCAAAGTTACATAACACCATAAGGGGCCAAAGCTGCCATTCCTTACTTAAACCTTACACTTCTTTTATAAACCAAAAGCTTTTCCGCCCTTTTTCCCTCAACCAAGGCGACATACGAGTTCACTTCACCCTTTTTACCCTGCGTTTCTTCTCCACCACCATGGATACTCACCTCCCCCCTCCTCATACCACCACACCCAATAAAGATTGCCAAGCTGGCAATTCTCACAAAGAAACGACATAAATTCAAGGGTCCAAGATTTTGTTTTTGGTTTGCTATCACCAAACTAACACAACAAACACACAACAAAGAGATTCATCTGTTATAAAAAGATGAGGAGACAGAGAAAAGAGGAGAGTAGTTGTAATTTTCAGTTTTCGTAATTTTTCCTTAAATTCTTCAAGCATTTTCCTTTAGGTTTTTTAACAATTAAGCTTTAATATTGTACCATGGTGATTTCACTTGTACTTCATCGTTTTGACGTAATAACATTCAGTTCTCTAAGCTTCTTGTGTTCTTATGATTTCCATTTTTAACGCAATTTTTACATAAATAAGCTACTCAATAGCTCATTAGAGCACTTTTTCTTGTTAATCAGCTCAATTAGTTTAAACTTTGTAAAAGCCATTTAAGTACTTTTTCAGTCATTAGTTAAAAGTTTTCATTTGGGATTCAAATTGAGAAGTTTTGGAAGCTACAAGGGGTAATAAGCTCTTATAAGCTCATTTAGCTTATTAAGCTGGTTTAGAGGCTAAGGAACCATTAGGTGTTTGTTTTTTTAAGCCACTCACTCTACAAGAGTGGCTTAGGTCTGAGACTCCAAAATAATCAAGGTTTCATTTCTCATATTTCATTTAGCTCAATTTTAGCTTAAATCAGTTGCTTATTTTTATTCAATTTTGCTTAATTCTCTTCCAACATGTTTGTTTAGGTTTGATATTAAGCTGTTTTAAGTTTTTATTGTAAATGAAATCTTGTGTAATATCACTTTATCCTTTAAACTGTCATTGTTAGTATAACAAGATAGTAGAGGAAAATAGCTTAATCTAATTAATAAGCTGTTACTTTTAGTGTTAAAAGTGCTTAGTTAGGTTCATGTTAAGCTAGAAGTAGATAAAATGTTTTAGCAGTTTACGCTTTAAAATAGTTCTTAATGTACAATTAGTTTTGTCAGTTGATTTAAGGCGTGTTTGGTTTATAGTGTATTTGAATCTTTAAGTCAACAAATTTACTGGGTCAATTCATGTTCTTACATTTGAGGGGATTACCATAGTTACAAAGTTTTTAATAGTTTATTAGAGTGAGTTTACTGTATTCAACAAAGTTTTTAGTATAATATTTGATAGCATGCACCAGGGCAGTTTCATTGTGCAAGAGATTTTAAGATTTAGTGATTTTCAGCTCTTAACTGTTCAAGTATTGTCAATATAAACTTAGTTACATTTAGAGAAGTGGTTTAGAAGCTCTTACTCTTGAATTTTATCCTGCAAGTGAGTTGGTCAAACACATCAGCAATAACAGTTTATGCTATTGCTGCTAGTGTCTTTTCTATTCACTTTTGAGCATTAGAAATTAAGAGTTAGAGTTTGATATTAGGCACATTTATAGTACTCAGTTAGTTTTCTAGAATTCATCATTGAGATTTCATTTTCAGCTTTTTAGTTGAGCTTATTTGAACCTGCCAAAGTAGTATAGAAGCCCTTTAGATTCTTAGTTTAGATTCTCTTTGATTTCTTATTTCTAGTTGTTAGTTTAAAAAGTTTTTTTTATCTAGGTTAGTTTAATAATCACAGCATAGCTTATTTTCAAAGTTTTAGCTTTTTAGGATAAAAAATAAGCAGTTTAGCTTATTAGAAAAAGTTTAAAATCAGTGATAAGCTAAAAGTGGCATTTTTCATTAGAAAGTTTCTTGTTATTCTAGTTACTCTTAGCTTATTTCTTTTTAGATAATCTTAGTACACATTACAAGTATCAAGCAGCATCTTTTAGTTTTCAATTTCATGTAGAAATAAGCTAGTTATAAGCCAAAATCTTGAAAAGCTCTTAAATCACTACTTTCTGTAACAGGATTTAAAAAGCTTATTTTCTAGCTTATTCTTTTGTCAAAAGTTGAAAGTACTTTCATTAATGTTGTAGAGAATAAGCCCCTTAGCAACTTTCATGTTTTAAGTTTTTGCTAATTCTCACTTTTTAATAAGCTAAAAAATAAGCCATGTCGCAAGGTCTGTTTTGTACATTGTCCATAGTTTAGGGTTACCCGTTTTCATACAAGTGTAAATTCACAATAGTTAGCCCGCCTACCCTTTAGTTTCGTTTTTTACAATTTCTACCCTAGAGTTTTCGAAAAATAAAAAAAAGGGGAAAGACAAGAGGCCCGTGTGAAGTCTCGAACGTGCCTCCTCGATACAAACCCCCTTTTACACACACCTTACCACTGCGCCCTTGGGACTTTTTCGTTATAGTCCCAAGGGCTTGTGTATTTATAGTCTTTTTGAGCTCATAAGCTTATAAGCTGTTTAAGCTTATTTTCGGGCTTATTTGTTAAGCAACTCTTGTTTTTTTTATTTTTCGTAGGATCCTTATAGTATAAAGTATTTTTAGTAAATTTTTCAGAATTTTTCGAAATCGTTTAATATTTTTTATAATTTAATTTCGTTAAAAATTTATTTAATTCATAAAAAATACAAAAATTATCAAAAAAATATTTTGCTTTTTTAGAAAATTTTATTTTTGTCATAATAGTTTGTAAGAAAAAATATTAACATTTCGTAGGTATTTTTACAACTTTTTACTTTTTCAAAGAGCGGCCGGGGTGCGGGATTTTGTTTTGACTCGTTTTTGGGGGGGGTGGTCAAACGAACTCGTTTTCGGTCTTAGTCTTTTTCATTCTTCGTATTTACGTAACCTAGAGAGTTTAGAAGTAAAATTTCTTCGTAGAGTTATTTTCTAAAGATTTTAGGTTTTCCCCTTTTTGTTCGAGGATTCGGGCATCGTTTTCTAGTTTTATTTCGTAGTTTCTAGGTTTTTCTTAAACGTTTTTGTTCGTTATCATTAATTTGACTTTTCCACCTTCTCAAATTCTGTTTCCTTCCTTCAAATCAAATCTTCGATTGTATCGATTGTCTGTACAGCCTGCTTGGGGATAAAAGATCCGGGAACACTCTTTTCTACTTCTCGGTATCAATGTACTCTTGTTGGATTTTTAGGACTTATATGTATTTTTAATTTAATTAATATTAATATATATATTTTTTATATATGATTATTAATATATAGTGTGAATATCTTCAATCAATTTTTGGCGCCGTTGCCGGGGAGGCTGTGAAGCCGATTATCGTTACGTTTGATCAATTGTGTTTGAATCTGTGAATATTTTCTTTTATAAAAAACATATAAAATACAAAAATATTTTTCATTTTCTTTTATTAGTATAATTATCAGATAAAAAAAAAAAAACCAAAGAAAAACCAAAAACATAAAAACATTGTCCATAAAAAAAAGAAATAAAATTCACAAATTGGTAAAATACCAAAATATAATATTCTCAACTGAGGTATTATCATAATAAATTCCGGTGAACTTGTTGGTTTTCCACCAAAAAAATCGGAATATTAAAACAAAAGATTTAAAAAATTGTCTTTTTGTGGCACTCGTGAAAATACGGACCTAAACTTTAAATGATATAAACAAACTATAAGAGGGGTATAAGGAGGGTTGTTCCGAGGAACTACGACCCGAAAGGAGAAGGTTTTTAATAGCTTCGCGCTTTCCCGCTCCTCCGCTCCTTTGTGCGTTTGTCTTTTAAAGAGCTACCGTGAAACGAGTTGACTATTGGTTTAAGTTGTCTTATCTCATTTTGTCCGTTAAAATAAATTGTGAATTAATGGAAAAACCAAAAATAATCTTCTTTTTCTTCGTATCATTTAATTCTTTTCTCATCCATCTTTATGTTTAATTCTTATGACGTCATTCGATTATCGTTTGAATCCAATTTACGCGATTAAAGAATGCTCGTCTTGTGGAAGTTTGTACACTTCAAACTGTGGTTGTTCGAAAGGGAGTCTTGAAGACAAGATTCTTGTTCCTAAACCCCCTCGAAATTGTGTAAAGTGTGCAAAGTGTGGAACCCCGATTGATGGTCCGTATTCCCGACAAACTACTCTTTCTTTAATATAGGTACGCCAATAAATTGGCAAACCCCAAGGCCATTGCAGCCCGGTAGTTCTAATTGGCAAAGCCAGATGCCAGCGTATACGCCAAGTCCAAATTGGCAACCCCCTATCCCATCGCATCCTGGTGATGCTGACTTATGCGACCCGGTAATCCTAAATTTATTTACGATTTTACTTTTATAATAGTAACCATCATTAAGCGAATAATAGTTTCTTAATTTTCTTTAGAATAAATTGGATCGACCAATGAGGGAACAGCGTCCTAGCGTATATGCAGAGTCCATACACGCCATTTGTTAGGATCAAGAAAAGTCTTGGTCACTTCCAATATTTACTAGTCAAAGCCTGTAGTTAGATATGTTAATCATATTAAGCTAATATGGCCCAAGGCCCATGGTAAGCCCATCAATAGGCCCATGGCCGGCCAAACTACGTGTATAAATACATATCCATTAGCTTGAGAGGGTTGTTGGTTGGTTTTTGTATTATCATTTGCTAATGAATTGCATGTTTCTTACTTTCTCTCTCTAGAATACATCCTTCCTTCCACTCTCTCTCACTAAGTTCCTTCCCATCTCATATCAAAGATTACTTGTATTCTTCAGTTGGTATCAAGAGCCATGGAGTGGTGTGCTTAGTTTTTATGTTTAAGTGTGTTTTTTTTTTGTTCGTTGGTGTTTTTTTTTTGCAAAAATCGTCCTTTATTTTTTCTTTTTTGATTCCAAAGCTATTGTGTACACTAATGGATTATTTACCTTGGTAAATCTGATCTTGTATCTTTAAGATATAGGGTACAACGCTTTGAATCTATAAAAATATTCTTTTTGGTCATTTTTGTGTTCAAACCTTTATAAGAACAAAATCTTCGTTTTTAAATTTTTCGAATCTAAAAACCCGTAAAGTTTTTATTTTTACTTGTTCCTATAAGGTTAGTAACATAGTTGTACAGTATTTTTGACATACATCATCAAAAAGGTTTCTTTTTTTGTGGTTTTAAGTGTTTGGGTTTTCGTAGTAGGAGGAAGTTCGAACAACTGAAGTCAATCAAACTGGTCGAATCAACTCAAGTCGAAACAACTAAGATCGAAACAAACTCGAGTCTGTACAACTGAGTCGTAACAACTAAAGTCGAACAAACTCAAGGTCGAACAACTAAGTCGATCAACTCGAGTAGAATACAACGGAGTCGAGACAAATCTTTTGTGTTGAAACCAATCAACTTGTCTTAAGAGGAAATCCGAACAATCGTTTTGTGTTGAAACCGAACATATTGTCTTAAGGAGGAAACCGAACAACTCGACTTGTGTACGAAAACCGAACACTTGTTTTGTTGAAAATGGGAACAACTTCCTTATGAGGAAACGAACAATCGATTTGTGTTGAATCCGAATCAACTTGTTTTGTGTGAACAGAAACAACTAGACTCTCTGTTGATAACGAACAACCCTAATTCCATAAGGGATAACCGAACAACTCATTTTTCAATATTATCGGTTATTTCGTTGACTGGTATAATACGTGGAACATTTACATTTGTTTATCCTGGTTTTGCATGCATTTGTAAAAATCCCGTGTAGTTTCATAATATTAAAACACTTAAAAGACAACTTAATTAAACACAATTAATTTCTTCCACCGTCTGATCATACAAACGGTAGTCTTTTACACATACACTTTTCTCATGACGGACTCGCTGACAAAGAGATTCTTTCGGGTGCCGACAATCGTTCACCTATGTTGGAAAAGGATATGTATGACTCTTGGAAAAGCAGAATGGAGTCATACATGATGAATAGACAACATGGACGAATGATTCTTGAATCCGTTGAAAATGGTTCACTCATTTGGCCTTCAATTGAAAAAAATAGAGTGACAAGGCCAATGAAATATTCTGAGTTATCTCCTACGGAAGCAATTCAAGCCGATTATGATGTCAAGGCAACAAATATCATTCTTCAAGGATTACCACCAGAAGTCTATGCATTGGTTAGCAATCATAAAGTCGCCAAGGAACTTTGGGAAAGAATTCAACTTCTAATGCAAGGAACTTCATTGACGAAATAGGAAAGGGAGTATAAGCTTTATGTGAATTCGATAAGTTTGCTTATAAGAAGGGGGAATCAATTCGTGACTTCTACTTGAGATTTTCACTGCTACTCAATGACATGAACATTTACAACATGAAACTGGAACAATTTCAAGTGAACACAAAGTTATTTTGAATATACACATTTCATACTGAATGGAGCAAAATTTGTGACAGATGTCAAATGGTACGAGATTTGCACACAACTGACATCGACCAGCTTCATGATTTACTTTGGGACAACCTTAAACAAAAAGTCACAATGAATTTCATGCAAATTGAGGTCGTTTAATGCATGAACGCACAGATCCGCTTGCTTTGGTTGCAACTCATCAGATGACCCAGTCTCCTTATCAAACTCACACAAGTTTCATCATATCAGTCTCCACAGTATGGTTCACCTTATTAGTCTCAACAATACTCAACTCATCAATCATCAACACTTTTTCAATAACTTATCACTCCCATGATATCATTCATCAATTCACCAAAACATCTATTCTCCATCTTCAAGCTATACCTCAATTGGAATATCCTCCCTGAGGTTAAACAGCATTATGAATTTTACAATACAAGATAAGGTTTAGTGTTCAGTGTTCAGAAGGTGATGAATCCATTAATGCCTCAATCAACTGAGTGTTGTTTTTTTTACCTGCTAGTCGCTCACTTCCGTTATCCCCCACACCAATAACCGCTGAGAAACTCGTAAAACCCTAGGCACAAAGCTACCATTAATAATGGAAGAGTAACATTACAACCAATTCAGGGGAGACAAACTTTTGTAGCTGCAGGTACTTCAAGGACTTATACTCCGGGAGCAAGTGGAAACAATTCTGGAAAACAAAGAACGGTTATTTGCTACAACTGCAAAGGGGAAGGCCACATGTCCAAACAGTGCAACAAACCAAAGAGGAAATGGGATGATTCGTGGTTTAAGGATAAAGTGTTGTTGGTTCAAGCTCAAGCAAGTGGTCAAATTTTACATGAGGAGGAACTCGCATTTTTGGCAGATCCAGGAATTCCAGAAGGTCAAGCCACACAGACTGTCATAACTCACAATGCTGCTTATCAAGCTGATGATTTGGATGCATATGACTCTGATTGTGATGAACTTAACACTGCCAAAGTTGCTCTCATGGCGAATTTATCTCACTATGGTTCAGACGCTCTTTCTGAGGTACACAATCATGATAATGTGAATAATGATATGACTAATCAAGTTGTGAGGCTATACGTCTTCTGAATAGTCGAATGTTATGAACACCTTAAGAGACTGAAATAAACAGTGATATCAATTTCATTTCCTTTCTTAGTATCTGTTTGAATCACAACAGGTAAGCTGTTCAAATTCTAATCTTTTGAACAACAAGATGATTTTATATTATATTGATTGAACAAACCTAAAAACCCTTGTTTGTTCATTGTCAGACGAATCTAGAAATCAAAATGTGTCAATGAATACGTAACTACGGAGTTTGAAAGATATAAGGACAAGTCAAAGTGTTGAAAGAAGGACAAAAACGGTGATTTAAAGAGCTCAAGATAACGTTTCAGATTCAAGTGCACAGTCTGTGAGATTGATCATTTTACGAACTCTTTCTGAAATTTAAACGTAAAAGGGATTCTTTATTGCAAACCGGTTACTCTTCTCAAAAATGTTTTTAGAAAGAGAATCTAGAAACCTTGATAGGGAAATAGCCTTAGAAAAGCAGATCAAAACACCTAGATAATTCATTTTTAAAAAGAGATCTCAATCTGCACAAACTTTTCACATGATTGACGAACCTCAGGGTTTTTCTTTGATAATACCACTAAACAATGGGTCTCTAGGTTTTCAAATCCTTTTATTCAGAAAAAAGCTCAGCGTTGGAACCTATGCTATATATTGGTGATATAATTCAGAAAAACCAATTCCCTATTGTGATCCTGACTCAGAAGAGACCTTAACACTTGCTAAAGAGAGTCATTCAAAAATGATTTTAAAACATAAGGATAATATGATGCAAGAAAAGATAAAACAAATTGATACTATACCAATCGGTTATGCTGCTCTTAATAAACTTTATAAAGATTTTGAAACACTGTTTGTTTCACAAACTGAATTATCTGCTGAACAAGCCTTTTGGTCGCATAACTCTGTGAGTTCCTCAGAACCTGATCTTTCTGATAGACCACAATTGTTGTGGTTCTAAAGTAACTTCCAAAAGTCAAGCATGGTTAATACACGAGTTTGAAGGATAATGAAATAACATTTTGCATAACTTTGATGTGGTAGTCAAAGAAGAATCACGCCCACAACTATCCTGAGGGCACGTGGGGTTTCGAACATTCAAAAGCTCTTATTTTAGGGATGAAATAATTCTATTTGTATACAGCTCTTGAGGAAGGAATTATTTAGTTACATTCTACAACAATTGAGGTTGATGAACTTGCTGATGTCCCCGAATATATGTCTTCTATCAAAATGGAACATGGTGTGGAACAAAATCGTTGTAGAGTCAAAACGAACATTTGAAGTTAAAATGAATCAAGATGTTGACGAAATGAATGCCTGGAACAAGTGATGAGCAATGATTTGTGAACTTGATTGTAAATTCTCTATGGATTTTGCCTCTGTAAATGTGTCATGATATGGTGAAAAAGTGTCTCAAACTTGAGACTGAGCTTCAAAAGGATTTTGTTGAAAAGGAGATTTACGATAAACTGTTCAAAAAGTTTACCACTCTTGAAAAACACTGCATATATTTGGAAGTTGATACTCAACTTAATCAATAAATTTTTTCTAAGCGGGACAATTCTATTTCAATCAAGTGCTCAAGCTTTTTGATCGATTGTTTGAATTAAATAAATTTAAAAGCTCAGTCCCAAGAGAAAAAGACATCGGTCATAAAGAAGTTATAGAGAGAATAAAAATCTCTCAGTGGGAATATGGATAGGAGAAGATCAAAAATAGGACTTAGAAGAGATTGAAACCATAAATATTGAATTGGATCATAGGGTGACAAAGCTTATTGCTGAGAATGAGCATTTGAAACAGACCTATAAGCAACTTTATGACTCAATTAAACCAGCACGTGTTCGATCAAAAGAACAATGTGCTGACTTAACTAATCAAGTCAATCTAAAGTCTGTGGAAATTTCTGATTTAAATGCTTGTCTTCAGGAAAAAGTTTTGGTAATTACAATTCTCAAGGATGAATTGAGGAAACTCAAAGGAAAAGATTTTGCTAATAATGAAGTTACACATCATCCTAGTGATCTAGAGATTAATACGGAACCAATAACCCCTAAATTGTTGAACAAGAGGCCAGCTCACTCTGCCTATATTAAGCACACTCAGGAAGAAGATGTAGTTCTTAGGGATCTAGTCGATCATATTAAAGCAAACTATCCCCTAGATCCAACCTTAGAATCTGCCTGTAAGTATACTAAACTAATTGAGGAGTTGCTTACAAACATCAGTCAAACCTACCCTAGTATCAACAATACTGATGGAAAATTAGTGGTTGTGATCCCAAAGAACAAGGACAAAAAAGTTAGATTCACTGAGCCTGTCACATCCTTAGGAAACACAATTACAAAAACAGTCTCTACATCAAACCTAGTTTCTAACAAACCTATGTTGTCTTCTACAGGAGTAAAACTGTCTACTAGTGCTAGCGAATCACAGCCTTCAGGCAATACAAAGAAATATAAGATTCGGCAAACACCAAGTAGTTTTATCAGAAGAATAAAGTAGAAGTCTACCCTAGAAAAGTTAAATCTAGTTTAAAAAATAAAGATCATGTGGTTGCACCTAAAGGAACTGATCATGTGTAGCATTCCAAGCTTAATGCTAATTCTAAACTTAAATGTGTTAAGTTTAATGGTTGCATGCTTTCTGATAATCATGATTTGTGTGTTCTTGATTATATCAATAATGTGAATGCTTGTGCAAAATCTAAATCAGCTAAGAAATAAACAACGAGAAAAGTTTGGAAACCAACAGGAAAGATGTTTACAACTATTGGATATATCTGGAGACCTACTGGTCGGACCTTCACTATCGTAGAAAATATGTGCCCTTTAACTAGGATTACCACTACTACTGAAGCGCCCCTAGAAACACAGATGTGTTCTAGATGACGGCAAACATCTAAACCTGCTGTAACATTGGTCTATTCACGGAAATCTAGGAATTCTAAACCTAATGTTCCTGTTAGCAAATCTAAGGTTCTTCAGTCTGTATCTGCTAACAAAAAGGAACCCAGTAAATCTTGGGGATCCTTAATTTCCGATGTTCCATCGTCCTCTCTTAATGAATGCAGGTCGTCCAAATTTTCCTCTGGTATTTGGACTCCGGATTATCCAAGCAATCTAAACGGAGATCAGCATCTCAGCTCACCAATTTCGTTAACAAATTTTTGGGTACAGTCAAATCGGTAATGATCACGTGCTCAAAGATTTTGGTGTTATGGTCGTATTATCAGATTGGGGATGTTATGATATCAAGGTTTACTATGTGAAGGACTTGGAACAACTTATTCTACGTTGGCGTATTGTGATTAGAACCTTGAGGTTGCTTTTCGTCAAACACACCCCGCTTCATTCTAATTAGATGGTGATGATATATTGATTGGATCTCGAGGCAAAATCTGTATCCTCTGTCTCTTGGTGACTTGTGGCGTCCTCTCCTCATATGTCTCTTGTCAAAGGACTCATGACCTAATTCCTGGTATGGCACCGACGTTTGTATCTTCTAAACATTGGTTCAATCAACCATTTAGCTAGACATGGTCTTGTTCGAGTCTCCCAGCTTAATTTGAAAAAGACATTGTGTTTCTGCATTGTGCCAGGGTAAGGAGCAAGATAGAAACCCCACAAAAACCTAATTTGAAGACACAATCAAGATAGAAAAACTCTATCTGTTGCACTTGGATCTTTGTGGACCAATGAGTGTCGCAAGTGTTAATGGAAAGAAGTACATCCTCGTCATTGTCGATGATTACTCATGATTCACATGGGTTAAGTTCTTAAGTTCAGAAAAAGATTGAGCTCCAGTTTCATAATCAGTTTTCAAGATATCCAAATGCCGACTTAAAGTACCTGTTCGACGCATCAGAACAGATAATGGAACTGAATTTGTTAATCAAACGTTGCATGAATATTATGAAAGGTGTACTCTCTCAGTAACATCTGTAGCTCGCTTCTCCATAGCAAATGGTCGTCGTTGAAAGACGGAATCGGTACGCTAATTGAGATGCTCGATAATGTTGATTTATGCAAAAGCTCCGTTGTTTTTCTATGGGCTGAAAGCAGTGGCTACCGCAGGTTATACCCAAATCGTTCCATCATACGCCACTTTCGTCACGGCAAAACACCATATATGCTTTTACATGACAATTCCCGATTATCTTTCTTCCAAGTATTTGTGCACTCTGCTATTCAACGATATGTATGAATTTGGGCAAGTTACAACAAAGGCTGATATTGGTATTTCATTGGTTATGCACCAACGAAGAAAGCATTTTGTATTTTTACAACTGCGTAACCAGACGATCATTGGAGAAATTCATGCAGATTTTGATGAGTTGACTGCCGATGGCTTCTGAAACACAGCAGTTTTACAGGGACCCGCACTTCATGATATAAACTCCTGCAACTACAGTTTCACGGACTCGTGCCAAACCCTCCTCCTTCAACACCGTTTGTACCACCGTTAAGAATAGATTGGGATATTTTATTTCAACTGATGTTTGATGAATTACTCACTCCTCCACCCAGTGTTGATCACCCAGCCCCTAAATTCGTTGCTCCAATTCATGAAGTAGTAGCTCCAGTTCCCGCTGTATCAACCGGTTCACCTTCTTCAACAAAGGTTGACCAAGATGCACCGTCACCAAGTAACTCTCAAACAACACCCGAAACTCAAACTCCCATCATTCCTAACGATGTTGAAGATGGCAATCATGATATTGAAGTTGCACATATGGGTAATGATCCGTACTTTGGTATCCCAATTCCATAAGTTTCTTCTGATCAATCTTCATCGTCGAATATTATTCATACAATTGTGCATCCCGATCACCAAATTTCTGAACACAATAGCAAATGGACTAAGGATCATCCACTTGAAAACATAATCGGTGAACTCGCTAGACCAGTTTTTACAAGGCTGCAATTACATGAACAAGCTCTTTTCTGTTACTATGATGCTTTCCTCACTGCTGTTGAACCCAAGACGTATAAAGATGCTTTGACTCAATCCTGCTAGATCGAAGCAATGCAAGAAGAGCTCAATGAGTTCGAACGACTTAGAGTATGAGATCTCGTACCCCGACCAGATAAAGTTATGGTTATTACTTTGAAGTGGATCTACAAAGTAAAGCTAGATGAACTGGGAGGTGTTCTAAAGAACAAAGCTCGGTTAGTGGCTCGTGGTTACCGTCAAGAAGAGGAAATTGATCAGGAAGAGTCTTTCGCTTTGGTTGCAAGATTAGAGGCTATAAGGATTTTTCTGGCGTTTGCCGCTCACATGAACATGGTCGTCTACCAAATGGATGTGAAGACTGCATTTCTGAATGGTAATCTACGAGAAGAGGTTTATGTTAGCCAGCCAGACGGGTTTGTGGATCCAAGGCAATACAAAGAAAGATAAGATTCTGCAAACACAAAGTAGTACTCAGAAGAATAAAGTAGAAGCCCACCCTAGGAAAGTTAAATCTAGTTTGAAAAATAAAGATCATGTTGTTGCACCTAAAGGAACTGCTCATGTGCAGCATTCCAAGCTTAATGCTAATTCTGAACTTAAATGTGTTAAGTGTAATGGTTGCATGCTTTCTGATAATCATGATTTGTGTGTTCTTGATTATATCAATAATGTGAATGCTCGTGCAAAATCTAAATCTGCTAAGAAACAAACAAAGAGAAAAGTTTGGAAACCAACAGGAAAGATGTTTACAACTATTGGATATATTTGGAGACCTACTGGTCGGACCTTCACTATCGTAGGAAATGCGTGCCCTTTAACTAGGATTACCACTACTACTGAAGCGCCCCTTAGGAAACCAGTTGTTCTAGATAATGAAACATCTAAACCTGCTGTAACATTGGTCTATTCATGGAAACCTAGGAACTCTAAAAAATAATGGTTCCTGTTAGCAAACTAATTCCCTTCATCGTATCTGCTAACAAAAAGGAACCCAGTAAATCTTGGGGATCCATAATTTCCGATGTTCCATCTTCCTCTCTTAATGAATGCAGGTCGTCCAAATTGTCCTCTGGTATTTGGACTCCGGCTGCTCCAAGCATATGACCGGAGATCGCTCTCAGCTCACCAATTTCGTCAACAAATTTTTGGGCTGACAGTCAAATTCGGAAATGATCCAGTGGGCAAAGATTTGGGATATAGGTGCACTTATCGATTAGGAAAGTATGATAATACAAGGGTTTACTATGTGGAAGGACTTGGACACAACTTATTCTCCGTTGGGCAGTTTTGTGATTCGAACCTTGAGGTTGCTTTTCGTCAACACACCTGCTTCATTCATAATTTAGAAGGTGTTGATTTATTGACTAGATCTCGAGGCAACAATCTGTATACTCTATCTCTTGGAGACATGATGGCGTCCTCTCCTATATGTCTCTTGTCAAAGGCCTCAAAGACTAAGTCCTGGCTATGGCACCGACGTTTATCTCATCTAAACTTTGGTGCAATCAACCATTTAGCTAGGACACAGTCTTGTTTGAGGTCTCCTAGAGTCTTAATTATGAAAAGGACCATCTGTGTTCTGGATGCGCAATGGGTAAATGAGCTAGAAATAAAACCCTATAAACCTAAATCCTGAAATACACCAATCAATAAAAACTCTATCTTTACACCTGAACTTTGTGGACCAATTCCGGTGTGCAAGTGTTATGGAAAAAATTCCATCCTTACCTCGACATTGTCGATGATTACTCACGATTCACATGGGTTAAGTTCTTAAGGTCAAAGATGAAGCTCCAGATTTCAATAATCAAGTTACTTAGAAGGATCCAACTAAGCTGAAAGTACCTGTTCGACGCATCAGAACAGATAATGGAACTGGATTTGTTAATCAAATGTTGCGTGAATATTATGAGAAGGTTGGTATCTCTCACGAAATATCTGTAGCTCGCTCTCCACAGCAAAATGGTGTCGTTGAAAGACAGAATCGAACACTAATTGAAGCTGCTCGCACAATGTTGATTTATGCAAAAGCTCTGTTATTTATATGGGCTGAAGCAATGGCTACCGCATGTTACACACAAAATCGTTCCATCATACGCCTTCGTCATAGCAAAACATCATATGAGCTTTTACATGTCAAACTTCCCGACTTATCTTTCTTCCATGTATTTGGTACACTCTGCTATCCAACGAATGAATAGTTGATAATTTGGGCAAGTAACATCACCAAAAGCTGATATTGTATTATTCTTGTTATTGCACCCACAAAGAAAGCATTTCAAATTTACAACCGACGTAAAAAAAAAAAAACTCAGAACGAATCATTGAGACATAATCCATGTAGGAATATTGATGAGCGACTGCGATGGCTTCTGAACATAGCAATGTCATGGACCCCGCACGTTCATGAAATGACTCCTGCAACAATCAGTTCAGGACTCATGCCAAACCCTCCTCCTTCAACAATGTTTGTACCACCTTTGAGAACTGACTGGGATATGTTGTTTCAACTGTTGTTCGATGAATTACTCAATCCTCCACCTAGTGTTGATCACCCAGCCCCTGAATTCGTTGCTCTAATTGATGAAGTAGCAGCTTCAGTACCCGCTATATCAACCGGTTCACCTTCCTCAACTACAGTTGACCAAGATGCACCATCACCAAGTAACTCTCAAACAACACCCGAAAACCCGACCCCCATCATTTCCCTAACGTTGGTTTATGAAGACAATCATGATATTTGAAGTTGCCATAATGGGTAAATAGATCCTACTTTGGTATCCCAATTCCAGAAGTTTCTTCTGATCAATCCTCATCAACGAATTCTATTCATACAATTGTGCATCCAGATCACCAAATTTCTGAACACAATAACAAATGGACAAGGGTTTTTCACCACTTTGAAAAATATAATCGGTGAACTCGTCTAGTAGATACCATTTCACAAGGCTGCAAATTACATGAGCAAGCTCTTTTTGTTACTAGAACGATGCTTTCCTCCTCACTGCTGTTGAACCAAACTAAAAGAGGCCTTTGACACAACTTTGCTGGAAACGAAGCCAATAAAAGAACTCAATGATTTTGAACGGGTATTGAGTAATGGGAGATACGACCCCGACCAGAATAAAGTTAATGTTATTAACTTTGAAGAGGATATACAAAGTGAAACTTGACTAACTGGAGGTATACTAAAGACAAAGCACGATTAGTGCTCAGGTTAACCGTCAAGAGAGGGAATCGATTTTGAAGAATTCTTTTGCTCCGGTTGCAAGATTAGAAGGCTATAAGATTTTTCCTCAGCGTTTGCTGCTCATGCTGAACATGGTCGTACTACCAAAATGGATTGTGAAGACTATTTTGCGTTTCTGAATGGTAATCGCGGGAAGAAGTTTATGTTAGCCGCCAGCCGATGGGTTTTGTGAAAAGAAAAACAAATCACTGTAGCAAGCTGTAAGAAGCTCTTTATGGCTGAAACAAGCTCCACGCGCGTGTTTTTGACATGTTGTCTTCTTCAGTCCTATAATCCCAAGACTTCTCTAAAGGTTCAGTGGATCCCACATTGTTCATACGCAGAGACGGCAAGGAACTACTTTTGGTACAAATATATGTCGATGATATCATCTTTGCTGCATCTACACCTAAACTTTGTGACCTATTTTCTAAAATCATGTGTTCAAAATTTAAGATGTCAATGAATGGTAAAATCTTATTTTTCTTAAAACTATAAATCTTCGCAAAGACCTAGAGGCAACTTATTAACCAGTCAAAATATGCCCTTGAATCCTTAAAGAAATACGATTTTGACTCTTGTGACCTAGTGGATACTCCCTTGATAGAGAAATCCAAACTGGATAAGGATAAAGAAGGGAAAGCCATTGATCCGTCACACTATCGTGGTATGATAGGTACCCTCCTTTATCTCATAGCCAGTAGACCTGAACCGTACAATTGCTATAAGCATTTGTGCCCGTACCAAGGCTTGTGCCTACCGAAAAGCACTAAATGCAGTTAAAAGATGATCTTTCGATATCTAAAAGGAACCGTTAATCGAGGACTATGGTATCCGAAGGATTCTTCAATTGCTCTAACAGCATTTGCAGATGCGGATCAATACTGGTTGTCAAGATACACGCCGTAGCACATCTGCTAGTATGAAATTTTGGGAGATTAGACTATAAGTTAGGTCATCAAAAAAGGCAGAAAAGGTGCTACGATATCCAGTACAAAGCTGATTATATTGCTTGTCCGACTGTTGTGCTCAATCCTTGGATGAGATCACACTTACCCACTTATGGCTTTGGTTTCAACCAAAATTCCAATGTTACATGATAACCAAAGCGCTATATGAGCCTACGCTGCATCAACGTTCTAACATCTAGAGCAAAAGCATATAGACATCCAGATTTCACTTATCAAGGTGACATTTGAGAATGGGGTGATCGAACATGACTTTGTCAATACGGAGTATCCATGGCTGACTCTTCACTAAAGCTCATGGCGTGTTTGTTGTTTTTCACAAACAAAACATTGCTTCATCAGAAAATGCCTTTTCAATGACATTCGTCTTCTCAAACAACGACAACAACTCTTTAAATAGAAAACGGGTCAGTGTTTGAGGGGGAGCAAATGTCAAATATCTTCTTCATAATAAAATGTGCTTAAAGGGAAAAGGCTTTTTAAACAATCACGAAATAAATTTCTTTAAGGAAAGTTAATTAAGTTTAGCTTATGTGTGCCTTAATTGCTATGTGTTTATGTGTTTAGGGACCACTTTGCAAAATTAAGTCTATAGGTATGATAGTATAAACATTAGGGACTATTTGTGCTATTTGTTTATCTTGTATATGCCTTATAAAACTTTGCTATGCAAAATAAAAGGGTATCAAAACTAGAAGGACTAAATGTGTCAAAAACAAAAAATTGTGTTATATCATTCCACCCAACCCGTCCTTTTACACACACAAATACACACTAAACTTAAAAAAATTTCTCCCTTTCACTCGTTCGATCGCCAACCTTCATTGCATCATTTCGAGTTGTTTTCAAGCATAAGGTATAATTAAAATCTCGTTCTACTCCTCCTAAACAACTCATAACTCAAAGTAATTAAGATTTCATTCAGATTTGAGCTCGAAAACCCTAATTCTCAAATTAGGGTTCATCAAATTCAAAGATGTATAAATCTTCAAATTAACTGAGGGGTTATGATCGCGTTGGAGTGTAGAAGATATGTCTAATACAGTTTTTTGTATCATTAACTTTTGAATTAGTTATACTCAATTGTTTGCTCAAAAATTTAGGGGTTTTCAAAATAATGTAGAATGTTTTTGGGTTTTGTGTTAGGGAGTTGCATTTCCTCTTATTGAATATGTTTGGCTATTAATTTCTCACCATTGTTTGTAGTTCGTTGTGTGATTATGCTAAAGTTGTTATAAATGGTTCGTTTTTTATCATACTTGACGTGTTGTGGCTTAATTGTTGTTCTCTTAGTATCTTCATGATAGTTTTAACTCATTATATGCTAAAGAAACATATGTGAGTGTCTACAAAGACTTGTTTGTCAAATGACAAAAATGAACCGAACAACCCACTTACGTTGGAACCGAACAACTATAAGGTAGTAGGAACCGAACAACTATGTTATAGAAGGAACCGAACAACTGTCTTGACAGTAGGAACCGAACAACTGTTTTAACAGTAGGAACCGAACAACTGTCTTGACAGTAGAAACCGAACAACTTTGTTTATTAGGAACCGAACTACTCAGCTTACTTGAAGGAACCGAACAACTTTGTTTAAGAGGAACCGAACTACTCAGTTTACTAGAAGGAACCGAACAACCTAGTTGTTAAAAGGAACCGAACAACCATAGATAATAGGAACCGAACAACTTGCTTCATGAACGAACCGAACAACTTGGAGATTAGTAGGAACCGAACAACTAAGGGTTAGCAGGAACCGAATAACTATCATATAAGGAACCGAACAACTTATTGTAGTAGGAACCGAATAACTAAGAGCTAGTAGGAACCGAACAAATAAGTTAATTAAGGAACCAAACAACAAGTTTAAAAGACCCAAAACACTTAAGATCAAATTTTCATTTTAAAAGGCGATTTAAAATCTTAATTAGGGAGATAATTAAAATTGGTTAATTATTCACTCTAAACAAGTTAAGTTAGCTTAAGTTGTCATTTTTAAATGAATAGATCTTAATAAGTGCAAAAAGTCTTAAAGTTCCTAATGCATCGTTCACATCCTGAATCAACTTCACATGCTCACTAAATAGGTCTCTATAGTACATTGTATAACATTGATTGTACATAAACTGTATTGATCCTATCTTAGCAGAATCATGAACACTACAAAAGAACAGCAAAAGGAGTTGGATGATGCTCTTGTCGCACCTGAAAACCGCCTCAAGATAGGGAAAAGCAATCTCCGACTGAGCTCAAATCTCAAATCCAAGGAACCTACTATTCAAGTGGTGCTAGATGCTCTCAAACTCACTCCATTCTACAATGCATTTGAGATCTCTGCTGATGTTCCTGAGATATACATGCAAGAATTCTGGGTCACTGTCACCAGACATCACTCGTCACTTCGTTTCAAGTTGGATGGCAAAAGTCACACAGTTAATGTTGACAACTTCAGAGATATGCTCAAAATTTGCCCCAAACTCCCTGGTCAGAAATTTGAAGAACCTCCACTTGAAGAGGATATTCTATCTTTTATCAGAGATCTTGGACACACTGGTGAAATCAAGTTTTTATCTGATGTCAATGTCAACCACATGCATCAACCTTGGAGATCATTTGCTGCCATAATCAACAAGTGTCTAAGTGGAAAGACTACTGCTCTGGAAAGTCTTCGCCTCTCACGTGCTCAAATTCTTTGGGGCATGTATCACAACAAGCAGGTTGACTATGTCTATCTACTGTGGGAAGACTTGGTATTTCAAGTGGAGAACAAGAATTCTAAAAAGAACAATGACATGTATTATCCACGTTTCACCAAAGTCATTGTCGACTACTTCATGGCAAAGGATCAAGCAATTCCAAGGAGAAACAAGATGTTTTGGCATTATGCCAGGGATGACTTCATGTTCACCACCATAAGAGTCATTTCAAAACATAAGGACACACAAGAATACGGTGCTATTCTCCCTCAGCACTTGACCAATCAAGCCATGTTGGAGTCCGAAGCTTTCAAGACTTACCGTGCTTATGCTACTGGTGAAAAGGCTCCCAAGTCAAAAGCTACAAAGAAAAAGACTGACTCTGAATCATCTCCAAAGACAAAGCCTTCTCAAGCTTCCAAAGGTAAAAGAATCAAGACTTCAGCTAAAGGAGATAAGCCTGCTACAACAAAGTCAAAAGGTTTAACAGTACTATCTGAAGTTGCATTATCAGAAGCAGAACAAATGAAGTTGGCAACTAAGAGAAGCTTGAAAGAATTCCATATCTCTCACGCAAGTGGCTCAGGTGATGGAGTTGACATTCTGTCAAAGGTTCCTGATGAGCAACAACAAACCGGATCTGGTACAAATGAAGGAGCTGGTGACAAACCAGAGGTTCCCGATGTACCCGAATACAGATCAGAGAGTGAAGAAGAATCCTGGACTTTCAGTCAAGGAGAGGATGAGGAAGAAGATGAGGAGCATGACAGTGATGATGACAATGATGATAATGATGATGAAGACGATGATCAAGAGAATGACAGCCAAAGAACTGAATCAGATGATGAAGGAGATGATTTTGTTCACCCAAACTTGTCAACATACATAGCAGATGATCAAGAAAAAGAAAAAGAAGAAGAAAAAGCAGATGATGATGATGATGACGTGACCTCTGATCAGAAAGTTTCAACACCACCTGATTATGAACTCACGGAGGAAGATGAAAATCAACAGGATGATGATACAATGGGAGGAGAACAAGAAGATGAAGAAGATGAGGAACTGTACGGAGACTTGAATATCAACCTAAATCGAAGAGATGCTGAAATGACGGATGCTCAAATTAATCAAGAGATCCAGAAATAGGAAAAGCTCAAGTTACCCTAAACTACTGAACCTCCAGTAGTCGCAACAACAAACTCATCTGCTTCATCATACTGGTTTGCTAAATTCAATAAACCTCTCCAGGATACAGAGTATCGCCTTATATTAAAACAAAATAAACACAGTTTCCGTTACCACCTTCCTCTGCCACTAATCATCCTCAAAAACACCCATTCTAATCAGTCACCTACACAACAAACACATATTTCACAACAACAACAATTCCAACAACAACTATGCCAATCCCAAACTTTGCATCCCTATTCGGCTTTGAACGCAGGGT
Organism: Tanacetum coccineum; assembly: GCA_026074375.1. Lineage (NCBI taxonomy): Eukaryota > Viridiplantae > Streptophyta > Magnoliopsida > Asterales > Asteraceae > Tanacetum > Tanacetum coccineum. The sequence continues at coordinate 18,926 of BQNB010006229.1, read as the reverse complement.
TTCCTCATTAGAGTCTGACCTGTTTGAACTCAAACAAACTAATCAATTGCTAAACATTATATTCATCTATTCGCATTGTTGATAAAATCCCTTACTTCTAAGTGAAAGAATCGATATATGTGGTTGTCCAGATAAAATCAACAACAAAGGAATAAGGCAGAGACTCCAAGACTTTCTTTCTTACTCCACTGACTCCACTTAAAAGAAAATCAAGGGAGCAGGTCAAAGCTCAAACCTGCCTAGATTAGTGACAAAAGTTAAGAAGTATTTTATCGAAACTCTAGTAGCTTATTGTTGATAGATCACAAACCAATCAACCCTCAGAATGTCATAGCAATAGGCCTCTTCGCTCTCAGAACTCGAGGTAAAAAAGATACTCATTGGGATAGAAAAGGATGAAAATAACTCTAGTGAACAGATCTATATTCAAAAAATCTCTACAGAGTACTTACTCAAAAAGCATATAATTCTTACAAAGAACTTTCTCTCCTCATATGGTGATGTGTTGTGACTCTAAAGCGAATGACGTGGATGCTCAAGACCAAAGATGAAAGACCCTCCGCTGGATCAAACCAGGTCCGAAGGTCGACAAAGACAAGCAAGAGGAAGAGTCATCAAAAGAAGCAACTCAAAAGGATCAAAGTCAAACAAGGTCGTTTAAAAGGTACTGACCAAGATCTTCACCAAATCAGTAAGCAATTCTTTTCAAGAGTGAGCCTGATCCAATGTTAAGATTCTAAGAAACTTTTTCATTAAGAAGGTCGATACTTTAAAAGATGATGTACTCCTGTCAGAGAGGCAACAGATGTTGAAGAACGATTGTGAGAATCCATCTGGCTCTTAACATCCTGATCGAGAATGAATAACCAAACAATAGACGATTGATGACTGAACTCCTTAACAGTGTGAACTAAAGTTAGCACAAGCTTCAAGCACAACATCCTCATTCAATGAGTTTCTGGCTACTCCCAGCGAATTCTCGCCTTTTTTATAAGAACGGCTCCAACATTTTAACATCTAACTCAAGTTCTGTTGACCACCGAATCCAACATATGATCTCATCACAGCACGTGGCAAGAGTGTTGTGGAGTAGAAAACATCTGGAAGAGAGATTTAAATGCTAGAAGAAAGCTACCTAATGAGAACGTTTAGGATTTAGCATAATCCCTTGAGGAAACGTATCCCCATGATCTTAGCAAGCCACTTCCTTTAATTCTAGATGCACGAGGTCATCTAATCATCCTATATGATCACTTTATAAACAATGATCTCGAATATCTAAAAGGAGGAAGCTCAAGTCGTAAATATACAACTTCAATTACCATACAAAGGCTGCTGTATTACGTCAATTTAATTGGATTGAAGAAAAAAATCCAAGAATTACATGAGAGAGTGAGGCATAAGGTTCGTCTAAACGACAAACACGCCTACTAGAAGGAACAAATCACTGGGATCCAAAACGTCAGAATTCTATGGAATATGCTGACCTAACATGGAAACTTCCAAAACTTCTCTTCCAAAACACAGGATTATTGTTGTTACAAGTCTCAAGATCAAGCATTCTTTGGTTACAAACCATTAGATAGAGATCACATTTGAGAGACAGGGAAGGATGATAAGCTCTATAATTTTCGAGAAGCGACTTCCAAAAGACTTCCGTCACGAAGAAATTAAAGATATAACTTCCTCTGTTCATGAGGGAAAGCTACAAACCAATGTGGATGAAAGTTGGCACTAATGGTGGCTTTTGAGAATGGTACAACAAGACGCCTTGGTAATTTAAAAACAGTGGAGGATCTACAATTGCATTAAAAGCTATCAGAAAAGATAAACCTCACCAAACCTGACACATACCATTCAGACATCAGTAAAAAGACTCCATACACTGCTTACCGTGATATCCAAGGCATTATCTTCAAGAAACATGAACAAAAATTTGTTTGATCGCACCGAGACTGTCACAAGTATAGACCGCAAGACACCTCAACCATTCGCACCAGTCTCGAATGATATTGCTATTTTGGATTCAATTGGAAGTTATTTTCCGAAGAGAAAGTGTCAAAACAAGACAAGCCAGAGAGCCCGCGTGATGATCTAGAATGCCATGTACTGAAAAACTCAAAGCCAGGAGGTGATGCGAATCTTAAAGTTTATTGGTGGAAAGACTTTATAGAGAGACATTTGGCTACTACAAAACCATATGAGATTCTACATAGGATATCCTTATCAAGCCGAAGTCAAATCTTGTAAATTAATAAAAACTGTGAATATAATAATGATGAAGTGAAACTTATTGCTGATAATAGGGAGTTCTCGAGTACATAATTTTAGAATTTCTTAGTAAATTCAATACATTATTCAAATTATTGACCAGCCCTATCTTATATACCCTCATAAATAGGGGACATTAAATTGTGTCCTCATATATAGTTTAAAAATTTTTTTTCCCTAAAGATTAATTCAATTGATACCAAAATATCCAAGGGTGAACTGCTTGGATAAGGGAAGATAATAGTATTAACGCTCGGATCATAACTTTATTGAAAGATGTATCAAATAAAATTGAACTAATGCACTCCCACCTAGCATGTACAACAAATTATACGATGCACATTGTTAAGGGGAGCTTTTAGTGATAATGAAAAAACTCTCAAGTTAAACATTGATTTTTATATCAACACTTTATTGAACTTTTCAATGATTTTGTTTCTGATCGGTGATGGATAACTCAAAAGACCGACCATGTACTTAATTTATGGAGATAAAAGGTGGTATAAGCCATAGTATTCAAACTCTGAACCAACCAAACCGAGGGATCTAACCCATATATCCACTATTAATGTAGAAGTCCTTGAGTATGAATAAAAGGAGAAAAGTGTCGATTAAGGAGAATGTCAGACTGAGTAATGAGCTAAACACTGGAACAAAACCCAACAAGGTGTTAGTTATTAATCTCGATAAGCATTAAATAGGTTGAAGAATTGAAAAAGAAATGTAAAGGAATACAAGGTTGAAAAGAAAGAAGGCATTCATACACTTAGGAGAACTGTTCAATACGATAAACTATCGAAAACACTAAAATGTTGTCTGACATTGAAGACAGTCATGGACCCAGTGACGCTATGTATAACCCTTCCCAGCCACTCAAAGTCAAAAAGAATTTGTTTCAAAACTCACAGAGATTCCCCACTAGCTTCTATCCAACTCTCTCACTTCGAGTTAGTTATTATTGAAATGGCACTCAGACCACCCCAATCACTAAAATCAAAGTCACTATTGATCTAGAGCCAAAAAGATATCATATATAAATCACTTAAACACTTTCAAATTAAATGCAGTTAAGTCTCACAATTGAATAACAAGATATATAACAAAAAGTCCTTCGCATATCCTGTGATTTCCAGAACATCTGATGATACATTCAAATAAGATGACAATCCGCTTGACCCACATGAACCAAACAAGCTCATGGTATGTGACTTATCGATACTCACGAAGTCACAACTTGTAACACCTGGAAAGAAACATGGTGCGATTCTATAAGTATAAACTTGTTCCACGTTATGAATACGATTGATGATGAAGTTTTGAAATGATCACACTTACGATATGTCAACAAACACTTATCAAGTACAAGTCAGATAGATTCTTTCAAATCACAAGTTTCTATCAATCCTGATAAATTAGAAAAAAAAAAAAAACTCCCATTTTACGTCATAACGTGCTGTCGGCTTTGATATGAACCGATAATGAAACTGCTAGTACAGTAAGCGAAACCCTTTCAAGAAGATTCCTTCGAATTCTATCGATCACAAACATATTAATACTTAGATCAACTGGTAACCTTAGGTTATGAAGACCATATACGACAAAGTGACAAAGACACTCCTCGTCATATCAATGGATTATTCCTTAACCTTAAACTTGTGCAGAGTATTCCTCGATGATGGTGATAGCTTGCTAGACGAGACGATGTCAAGAGTATCATAACCGCACTGCTCATACCCGACGACAATATAAAAGAATATCATAAAGCCAAGTACATGTTACAAGTCTATCCGTTACTCTGATATCGTAACGTGCTTTCCTCGAAGTGAAACAACGTGTTAAAGTTAAAGAATTTTAAGAAAAATGCAACTTTAAAGCTTTTCAATCAACAAATCAATGAAAGGTATGGTAGCATTCGCGCTAGAAGTCACAAGTCACAGATGGCAAAGTCTTACAAGATGGCGAAACGAGATTATGAGCATGGTGTGATGATCTCTTAAGTGCCTCAAGATCACCCTTTCCACAACAATCAGATAAAGGAAAACAGCTCGGATCCTAAAGTCCCAAAGATCACTACCAACAATTTCACCCAGTTAAAGATTGAAGTTAAAAACTACGAGCTGAGGACTAAAGATAAAGCATAGTATGCTAGGACTATATTTTTGTAAATTGGATTGGACCCTCCCTTAGGGGAGATGTTACGATCCATGAAAAGTGCTCAGGTGCACTTTCCAAGTATTTAATCTAGTCCAAACCCGTATGATGATATATTTTACATATTAAGCTAATATGCTAAGGCCATTGTAAGCCCAGTCAATAGGCCCCATGCTAGCCAACTCGTGTATTAATACCCCTCATACTTGGAGAGTGTTGGTTGGTTTTGTATTCTCACTTTGCTAATGAATTATATGTTTCTTACTTTCTCTCTCTAGAATACATCTATCCTTCCACTTTCTCTCACTAAGTTCCTTCCTATTTCATATCAAAGATTACTTATATTCTTCACACTTGTTGTCTTTATGGTATTTAATCGTGGGGGGGGGGAATGAAATAGTTTAAAGGGCAAATGGTCTGAAAAAGCATCGAACTTGTCATGTTTTTCTTTTTAACCTATGAACTTTTAATTTTTCTATAGTATTCTTACACTTTGCTAATTTTACTATTGTAGTCATGATTAACAAAAAGCTGACGTGGCAATTTTTAATATAGTTTCCCCACTACACTCCTTTTCCCTTTAACCCTTTAACTTATTTTTTTACAAAAGCGCCCCATTTACCCCCTTTATTAATTTACACTCCTATATTTCCATCGAACTGAACAAATCCATACACCTTTTCCATATCTTTAGGATTCGGCATTGATATTAGCTTCAGCTTGGGAGGTTCAAGTTTATGTTTATAAAACTTAGTGAGTATTTTCTATACATAACATTTTAACATCCCATTAACCACACAAATCATCTCCCCAAACTCTTACCTATACTGAACAAACTTATATACTCGTCACTACCTGTTACCGTAACCTATTTTGATCTTCTCAGTTTTAATTACTGATTCTATAAATGTTAGTACAAAATATGTGACCGGGAATAGAGCGGGCTTAGATCGCTTATTGGGCTGGACCTTCAAGCTCTTTAGAGGTTGGATCTTGTACTAAACAAAGTAGTTGACATGATTTCCTGCACAAGTAAAAGCAAACCATTAGCCTTACCGTAGGGACGAACCCCGCGATTAGACTCCGGCATGAGAGTAAAAAATCATGTTGTTAAAAGTATGTGTATTTGGAGGAGTCAGAAAAATACACCTTTTGGTGTGTCAAAGGACTCCTTTTATAGGGGAGCCTAGTACTAGGGTTTCCTAGTATTTCGCCTACAATTGTAGTGGCCAGAGTAGGACCCTTGTCAGGTAATGGTCCGCGGTAATCATGACTGCGGACGTGGATTCCATTACGAAAGTGACCTGTGACTTATCCGCGACTGTCTTGTTGCATCCGGGCCGTGTCATGCGGTTCTGGGCTTATTTTCGGCCCGTTATATTTATCATTTATTTAATTGGGTCGGGGCCCAAATGTAATGGTACGGCCCAGGCCCAAAAGCCTGTCGTACATGTTATACGTCATCAAATCCACCGAGTTTAGTATTTTTACTGCGTGCGGTGAATATTGCTAGATGTTGTTCTTTTAGTACCGCACGTCTTCCTTCTTCCGTGACTGTTTGCTTCCTCGTGACTTTTCCTTAGCTAGTTAGGTAGGGTTTAGGTGACGTGTATTCACCTTGACCTTTTGTATTCTGACTGACAAGACTTGATGATAGTTAACTTCTGTCATCACATTTTCTTTGCCTTTAATCTTGCCCGTTGGTTGTTTTAGTGGATTACACGTGTCCTCATCCTATCGTTCATTGCATTTACTATACCAAGGGTATTGTTGTTCCCTCTCAGTTAGTGAACAATAACTACAAAGTTATCATTAACTAACTCATAGATAGCAAGTAAAGTAAACAATTTATTCTTTGAAAAGATTTGTGTACGTAAATATAACTAATAAGTAAAAGACAAAAAATAATTTTTTAACGTTTAACTCTTTTTATTAAGAATTATACCTTATTGTATGCGAAACTACATGTGTGTGTGTGATATCCTCACTAATAAATTTGCATAAACCTAAAGTGTTATGCAAAGCTAACTACTATGATTATCAACTAAGCTTAGCTCAGGGACTTAGTAGATTTGGAGGAGTAGATGTGTGTTTGTGAAAGTTACGACTTTGAATACACAAACTTAACATCTACTTCGTTACAAGAGTTCTATTTATACTACTTAGGTAGGGACACACCCACATGGGTGTTGAGCACTTATCCTAGATCTGATAGGCTAGTACATTTGTACTGCTTTGTCTCTATTACAATATCCATTCTAAGTATGGGACAAATGCTTTTTCTAAGTTCAGTTCCTGACACTGATATTGTCTTATACACTTTTCAGAGTAAGTTGGCTTCACGATATAAGAGCTTGAACTTATCTGCTTTCAAACTATCCCGCCTATTCTTCAGTCTCTTATCTTTAGGGTCTTCTAGTTGTTGGAGATTGTATGGGGCTCAGTGAGTCTATTTCCACAACTTACTGAACCCATCACCTTCTTCTTTAGCTCAGGCTTCATTCATTGAGTACCGCCTTACTGAATGCTAGAGTCTTTCTTATAGACTCAGGCTGAGCATCTTGAAGGCAACTCACTGAGTGACTATTCACTCAGTGACCTTAAATTGTTAAAGGATATTTGCACTTAGGTTATTTTGTATTCAAATCTTAAGCGAAAGACCAGTGGGCAATGAAATTAGCCCAACAATCTCCCCCTATTTGGATATAAATATAGCCTAAGTGTTTATCAGTGTGAGAGAGTATATACAACTTCTTCTCACACTAAGTTTTGGAATGCTTTCTAAGGATACTAAGTTTCAACAAAAAATACTTCATTAATCGATTACAAGGCCCTATTATCTATTACAAAAGATAACAAAAATTACATCATAAATACTCAGTCCATTTTGTATCCGAGAGCTTCCAGTTTGACTTTCTTTGATTTTAGCTTCTCTTGGTCTGGATGATTAGCAATCAACTTTCTTAGCTTCAGGGAGAATCTTGCATTTTCTTGAATTTTGACCATTGAGGTCATCACCAGGTATGATACAAGAGAATCTACTCCAACCTTGTAGATATCATTCCATCTTTACAATGCCTGATCACCAAATACATCTGTGAGAAGATTCCATATTCAGGCTCTTCGATGACCATATTGTTAACAAATGGAACACCTTCAGGGAGACTCCTATTACATTCCAACCCAGGTACCTTGACCTCGAGTTCCAGTTCAATATGCTTCCTTTTTCTTCCTAAGGTTTGGGATGAGGCTTGTTCAGGGACTGGAGCAGGAAGACCAGATTGAATTCCAAGTTCATTAGGAATTTTCCTTATCCTCTCATACCTTTGACTTAGAGAATTCATCAAGTCTTTTACCACTGCATTTTTCTTTTTGGGAATGATTTCCCTTAGCTAATCCAATTTAGAGACACTAAATTTACCAAAGACAAAGGGGTTGTGGACATCAAAGTTTCTACCATCAGTGCCTCTGTAGACTGTTATAACAACTGGCTTAGTTTTTGGATGGATCTTGATATCAGTGATAGGCTTTGGTTTTAGTCTGATGCTGATAGTCTACATGTAGCTATCATAGTTGTGCATCTTGAGTTCAAGAGATTTTATTAACCTTTTTAGAGTGATCTCCTTTGAGGACTTGGTGTTCAGCATCTTGAGCCTTCTTGAACTTTTCACCTGCTTTGGAACTTGTAATTTTCTTTGGGTCAAGTCCAATCTTTTCAGCCTCTTCTTGCACCACTTTGATTACTTTAGGCTTGAATATAGAAAGAAGTCTTGCTTGCTCCTCAGCTTTCTTGATTTGTTCCTCTTTATCCCAGTAATATTGAATTTCTTGTTCAGTAAGGTAGACCATTTTCCTATTTATCATGAATTTAACTTTAACTGGTTCATTAGGATCAGGACAAATAATGCTTGATGCAGGCATCCGTTTCTTTGAGGGATCCTTATCTGACTCAGTTGCAATCCCTTTTCCTTTATCAATTCTTGGAGCTGCTTGAGAACTTTCAGGATAAGTGGTTATTGAGGTGATTAGTTAAGATTAAGGTGGGACTTTAGTAGGTTGGATTAATGATATTAGACTTTCCATTTTTATATCTTCAGTCGCCCCCTCAGTGTGAGAAGAAGGTTCTTCAGTGGCAGTGTTGGTTGCATTATCCCCCTCAACATTTGCTAGAAAGTTAGTGAGAGTAAGTGTTGGAGTGACACTGCCTGAGGGAGCCAAAGAGGGTTGGCCTTTGAAAGCCTGATAAATCTCTGTCATCATGGATTTTATCTCCAAAGTGTCTTGTCTAAGAGAGGAGACTTCACGTTGAAGAACAGTCTGAGAGATTTCAACCGCAGTCATTCTTGAACCAAGATTCCAAGCCATATTGGTAGAGGACATTGTCCAGGCAGCTGACACTTCTTCTTGTTTGAGAGCTTAAGCCTGAAAACCTTTTACAGTAGACTGAAGAGTAGCAAAATCAAAGTCCTTGACTAAGGAGAGAACCTTAGTAGTATTAGTAGAGATCTTGGCAAAAGTCTCAATGGCTTCATTAATTTTCTTGTTTGTGGCATGATCATCTTTGGCAGCATGATTAATGTCTTTGAGAAGCCGAGTAATGACATTCAAGCCTCTGTAGAGATCACTTATAGTAGTGTTGCTTTTGTCAAGAGAACTCATAAAGGCTTCTATAAGCTTGTCAGTCTAATCTCTATGAGCAATGTTTTCATCATAGTATGTTTTAATGGAGGCTTTGAGGTCAGCATAGGAGACTGCTGCTTCTTTATGTTGTTCCCATAGTGTCTCAGTGATCCTACTGAAGAGAACTCTTGACATCTTCTTGAGATACTTGATCAATTATCTTTTAGTGAGAGGAAGAGTGTTATCAAATTTCTTGAGGTTAGGACTGGAGGAGTCAGAAGCAGATTCTTGAATATGAGATGGGTCAGGCTGGTTTTGCTTTGGTAATGGAGTTCTAACTTCTTTAGCAACCTGAGTATCCTCATCCATGTCCTCCCTAGCAACAAGCACTTCCTCTTCATCACTCTCTTTATCCAATTCATCCTTAGAGAGTAGGAAGGCTTGAACATTAGCAAAAGTTTGTAGCTGTAAAGGTTCAGTATCCGGCTCTACTTTAGAAGAAGTCTTACCTTTGTTTTGGTCAGGGACTGGTAGCTCAATCTAGTAGACTAGGTCTAGTCCACCTGGTACTTAGCACCAGTGCCTGAAAGATCAATAACAGTAGGGTTGATTGGTTCCATATAAGCGGGTGGTTTATTTCCCCCTGAGTCTTTGTCCCCAAGTGACCCTTCAGGACGCGACGTGGTTTTAGCCGTGCCTTCATCAGAAGTCGTGGAAGTTAAGTCCCTGTCAAGGGGCTAAACGTTTCCCCTTTAGTTTTTGGGATGAGTAGCAGTACTCTCAGGCAAACTTGTGATTTACGAGTGCCCTCATCGAGTATTGAAGGCAATACTGTACTAGCGAGTTGTATGTTTCTCTCTAGATCTTGGGGATCAGGTTCGGTGCCTGAGAAGACTAAGTGGGATTGCTTAGAACCCTTCGTTGGCTTGTGTGGTGTTACCTTGGTCTGAGTTGGTGGCTTGTTGGACTTAGGCTTTTGTCTCTTCTTAGAGAGTGCTCTAGAAACCTCAGGGCCCTGTGACTTGGGTAAGGTTGGAGTCACAATCTAAGGTTTCCCTTTCTTTGGCTTTGCAAACAAAGGAGGTGGGGATACTGAATCCCTCTAATTGTTTACATCAATCATAAGGGCCGTCAATTCAATGTCAGTAACTTTAGATGGGTCTTTTGTAAAATTAGATTTACTCAGGATGCTAGGTAAAAACCTAAATTTTTAATCCTGCGTGTAGTCAAAACCCAGTAACACTTGTAAAGCACATGAGATAAATCTAGGATATGAAATGTATTTTAGTCTAGATTTATTCAATAGCTTAGTTATGAGATCATTGTAAATGATGTCCCATATGTCAACCTCAGTCCCAATGATGAGATAATAGGCTAATAGCTGCTAAATGGAATTAACTTGTTCAGTGGAGGAATAGTTTCCACCAAGAACCTAAATCACATAAGTGAACAGAATTCTCCAAGCCACAGGAAAGGAGTTTTTCAGGACTGGGGTTTTGTCCAGGTAACTCGGATTGATGGCAATTTTGCCCAATTCTTTCTTAACAGCCTCAGGTGTAGGATGAGCCACATATTTGCCATTATTTTAATCAAGGCCAGTTGATGAACAAAAGGTGTTAAAATCAAGGGTCAATGGTCTTTGCCTATTTAAAACTGAAAACTTTATGAGGAATTCCCTGAGTGGGCATTGCTTAGTCTCATTAGTTGATGAAAAAGGGTCATAGGCAATGACAGTGCTCTAAAACTCTCTGAGGAAGTTTTGATAGACCACTAAGGGACAGTTGGTAAAAGCTTTCTTTAAAGGATAATTTAGCAAAAATTTCATTATAGGCTTGTAAGCAGGCACATTTGGTGGGTAGTTGAAGTTACCCACCACATTATTGGTCTGAAAAATCACATTGTCCACAGTCATGTTGTTCGATTGAGGAGCATACTTGATTGCTTGTTCTTCTGCCATTGTTAAATAAGTTTTTGAAAACAAAAAAAATTTAATGGCAGAATATCACACACCAGATGGTCACAAGCTTATTTCAACCTTGATCGCTGCCGTGGAATGCGTGATATGTTATTAAAAGGACTATACGAAGATGGATATCTTTGTATTGAACACGATTGACCAAACAAACATTTAAAAGAAGTATAATTAACAACTTGTTAAGATATAAGTTTTGTTACTAGAAAAATTGAAGAACACCCACACGTTTGCTTTGAGAGAGAATTTAAGCAGAGTTTATTTGCTTTGAAAATTTGTGTGTGTGTTCTTTTTGATGAAAGGTATTTATAAGGGAATGAAAAAAGATTTTTCACATTATTTTAAACTTTTTTCATTTTGAAAAAATTAAAAATTTGCTGGTGCTACATTTAATGCATTTTTCACTAGTTGCACGATCTCGTTTTTCATGGCAACTGTTGCGCCATTTCACTTTTGCAGTGATGACATATGAATAACGGTCAAACGTCTTTTGATTAGACGTTTTGGGAAGGGATCAAGTTTGTGGGAGTGAGCATTAAATGTATGTTGGGGTTATTTGAGTGATATTAGGAGAAGTGGGGACCCATGACTGTTGGATGACAGTTAGACAAGGAATATTTGTTTCTTATTTAATGTATTCAGTCACCAACCTAGGACATTAAGTAACTAAAGACTGGGAGCATTTAGTTACTTCATTTAATATGTCCCTCAGTGTCATGGTGTTCATATATGTTTTAGGGAGAAAGAAGTATACACCACACTAAACGTGTTTGATCAGGCAGACTGATCAATCAATGTTTAACATGCCTAATTTTGCTTTCAGTCTAGTAAAAGTTAGTTCATCCAAGGTTTTAGTGAAGATATCAGCTAGCTGATACTTAGTGGGGGATGAAGTGTAATTCAATATCTCCTTTAAGGATGTGATCCCTGATGAAATGATATTTATATCAATATGCTTGGTTCTTAAGTAAAGTATTGGATTGTTGGATATTGCAATGGCACTGGTGTTGTCATAAAAGATGGGTACCATCTTGTAATGGATGCCATAGTCACCGAGTTAACTTTTTATTCATAAGATACTTGCACAACACCCAGCAGCAGCAACATATTTAGCTTTAACTAAGGACATAGCCACTGACTGCTATTTCTTAGCACTCCAACAAACTAATTTTCCACCAAGTATTTGATAGGCACCTAAGGTGCTTTTTTTGTCCATATTACAACCAGCATAGTCTGAGTCTGAATATCCTTTGAGATCAAAGCCTGAACATTTTAGATAATACAGACCAAGGGTTGGAGTACCTTTAAGGTACCTGAGAATTCTTTTCATAGCTGTTAGATGTGATTCCTTTGGATTGGACTGATATCTTGCACATAGGACTGTGGAGAATTGGATATCATGCCTTGTTGTAGTTAAGTACACCAGTGACCCAATCATTCCCCTATATGAGGTCTCATTAACTGGTTTACCAGCTAGATCAGGACCTAAGTTGTTTGGAGGAACCATGGGTGTTTTTACTGAGGAACTATCAGAAATTTCATATTTCTTGAGTAAGTTCCTAGTGTACTGTTCTTGATAAATTAAGATTCCTTTGTCATCCTACTTGATTTTCAATCCAAGGAAGTAAGTGAGTTCTCCCATCATACTCATTTCAAATTTCTTTGTCATCAATTTCTCAAACTGTTTACAAAGTTTATAACTTGTTAAGCCAAATATAATGTCATCTACATACACTTGAACAAGGAGAACATCTCCTTTTGATTTAGAGATGAACAATGTGTTATCTATTCTTCCCTTGGCAAACTTATTTTGAATAAGGAAAGTAGAGAGAGTCTCATACCATGCCTTTGGTGCTTGTTTCAGTCCATAAAGGGCTTTATCAAGCTTGCAAACATAGTCAGGGAACTCACTACTTTCAAAGCCAGGAGGCTGTTTGACATAAACTTCTTTTTTTAGTTTAGCATTCAGGAAGGCACTTTTGACATCCATTTGGTAAACTTTGAAGTTCATATATGTGGCAAAAGCAATGAATATCCTGATGGCTTCCATCCTTGCCACTGGTGCAAAGGTTTCATCATAGTCAATTCCTTCTTCCTGACTATACCCTTGTGCAACCAGTCTTGCTTTGTTTTTGGTGGTTGCACCATGCTCATCTTTCTTGTTTTTGAATACCCATTTGGAGCCTATGGCTATTTTTCCATAAGGGAGAGGAACAAGAGTCCATACTTTGTTTCTATAGAACTGATTCAGTTCTTCTTGTATGGCATCAATCCATCATGGGTGCTTAAGTGCCTCAAACACTTTTTTAGGTTCTATCTCAGAGAGAAAGTCAGCAAATAGACATTTACTAGCTGAGGCACCTGTAAGCTTGGCAGCTATGCTTCTTATAAGCATGCCTTCACTAGGATTACCAATGATATTAACAAGTTCAATGTGTTGGTCTCTTGACCATCTATCCTGAGGAACAGGATGACAACTTGTAGAGGCTTGATTTGTGATATGAGACTGAGTAACATCAGGGACTAAAGATTTAGTAATGGATTCTAAGAGTTCATGTAACATCCCGCTCCGATAAAGAGACCAAGAGTCACATTATGGTGTCATATCAGAACATATATACGCAAGCGGAAGACTTTATTAAATAAAAATACTAAGTCATGAAACAAAATGACTTCTAAAAGTATTAAAATTCCAACAAAGTCTAAATGAAAAGAGATCTTCAAACAAAAGAAGTCTTAAACATTAATCCTTTTACACTTAATACTTAAAATAGGTTTTGTAAATAAAAAAAGACATCATACTAAATAAAGGGGCGAGGGGCGGCCATATATATATATATATATATAGGGATGGGATCATGAGAAAACCTTATTTTGGTGGAAAACCCAGAAAACCTAGAAAAACCAAACAAATGCCCTAAAAAAACCAAACAGATGCCCTAAATTTTTCAGGCTAAAAATTGTTTTTTCAGGCAAATATGGCCTCGATTTACACTCTGTAAAAACCAAAAAAAACAAACAGATGCCCTAAAAAACTAGGGCATCTGTTTGATTTTTTTAGGGCATCTGTTTGGTTTTCTGGGTTTTCTAGCAAAATATGGTTTTCTCTAGAACCCATCCCTATATATATATATATATATATATAATAAAAATAAAAATAAAAAAAAATAAAAAAAATGAGTAATAATAAACTGTGGGCTAATAAAAGTTTACTGCATCTTGACGGCTCACAACCGATGTTGCAGTCTTCTAAATAAGGTACATAGTAATTATCCGAGACTGCTAAAAGTTTGCTGCATCTTACCGGCTCACAACCGATGTTGCAGCCTTCTAAAAGGTCGATGATTTCATTAGTTTAATGGATGTGTAATTATATTAAGTGTAGTAAACATGAATTAATAAATATAGGGAAAATCTCTTTTTCTTAAATTTAAATATGCTTTTGAACTAAAACTATTACATTTTAAGTTGTAATTTTATGTATATACAGGAAAT